>JAEIFV010000463.1:0-251383 GCA_018904265.1 Lordiphosa collinella
TTTCACCCGCAGCATTAATTTTTCCAACTTTAATAACCAACAACCAAACCGAACACTGCTTCCATTTGACGGCACAAACTATGCCACACAAAGTTTCCAATTGCTGAGTCTGCTTATAAATCGTGACCAATCAAAGCAGATCTGTGATAAATCCACAATTTGTCTTGGCTAAGTTATAATTTCACCCACCTTTGTACTATTGAGTGGTAGACAGCAACAAAAGTTGGATTGTGTTTCTCGCTGAACATGGAAGCTCACGTTCAAGTGCATAAGTGTGTGTGTATTTTTTGTTGGTTGCCCACTTTAAACATTATTCGTTGTATTTGCATTGGTTAATTGGCCTTATTTGCTTTCCAACATGACCGTTGGCGTTTTTTTCTCTCTATTCATGTGACAAGGCAGAAATATATTTTTGGTTTTTTTTTACCATTCCCGTTTTGTGGGGCTTTGCATACTTAGAGGGGCTTCTGGGCGCGGCATTTGCGTCAGGGGATGACAAGTGCCCAAATGCCGAAATGCTGTGGCTATTTTTGCACAACAAAAGAGCAATACAATGCAGGAGGCACAAAAAGTTATGACACACCTACAGCATTTAATCTGACGTCCTCGCAGTGGCTCCCAGTGAGCGATAACCATCAATCAAGCTGGGCCCCTCCGCCCATCCGCTGGACGCTGGCGCTGGCTTCTGCGCCTGGACCGGCCCTCTGTCATGGCTGGAGTTCATTTCAATCATTAGCGTCCTGTTGATGCTGTCAAATTAATAAAGAGCAGGTTCTAGTCGCCGCTAAGACTCTCCTCTCGATGTGTTCCCATGAGCCTCCCATGCACTTTAACTCGTCGCAGCGTAGAGCTCATAATGGCCATAAAAAATTTGTCATCATTAGCCAGAGCGAATGACGATGACGGCCAGTTGAGTGTGAGGGCGTTGTGTGGCTAACAATCTATCAATGTGTGTGTGAGGACTCTTTAAAAGATTGTGTGGCTTCGTCCCTTTGCTGCATATTAGTCAAAAGCTTAAAGCGTTAAATTGATTGATTGTGTGTGACTGTGGCCCGGGCAGGGGGTTGCGGGTGGGGGCGTTGGGGGGCTGGTCAAAGGTTCGGACTGTCTTTAAGGCTTTAAGCCGGCCATTAGGGTTATTAAATTCACTCTTTTGTGCGCAGATTCATGCGTGTGTGCGCTATTAGTGTAGATAATGGATGGCGAATATTAATTTCTTCGCATGACGAAAAGAATCAGCCAAGAACAAAGCCTTTAATCTTTATAGACACGCAGCAGGGGCGGGGGGGGGGCACAAGTTGAGGCGGACAATGCGTTGCGCCAATAATGATAACCGGAAGCCATTAAAGGAAGTTTCACTACAAGAATTGCACACACACGCCAGCAGGCTGGCCAGCTGGAGGCGCACGAGGGTTGCCTTGCTATTTGCTCGACTAAAATGTTGGTCGATAATGCTGACCATGAATATGGAAGAATTGAGGACAGCTCCGAGGCGCTGGACACCTGCGCAAGTTACACACTCTCTCATTCATACTTTACGATTAACGATAGATGCCTCGTGATAACGATAATAAGTGTGGCCAGAGCTGCCACAAAATATTCATCCGATTTTGTTCAGTCTCGGAAACATTGTGCTTAAGCAATTATATCAGTAACGCTACCATCAAAATCCTAAAAGTATTTCTCAATAAAACTATAGCTTTTCGACCAATCGTTCCCATGGCAGCTATATGCTACAGTCATCCGATTTTGATATAAAGTACTCGATATTAAGTAAGATCTCGATACTCCGTACTCTATTCTAAGTGTTCGATACTACGTACTCGATATTAAGTACTCGATACCAAGTAATCGATACTCCGTACTCGATTCTAAGTATTCGATACTAAGTATTAGAGACTAAGTATTCGGTACTTAGTACTGGATTTTAAATATTCGGGTCTAAGTACTCAGAGGAGGAACTGAGGAGCTCGCCTCGGTATGGATTGAAGGCATCCTGGTGAAAATCCCCCAAAAAGGGTGACCTGCGCGAATGCGACAACTGGCGTAGAATCTGTGTGCTGCTAACTATTTCAAAGCTCATAACAAAAATAGTTCTGGATCGCCTGAGAGACACCATTGTGGACACCAAATGCGAAGAGCAAGCCGGATTCAGACAGTGCACGTTGTGTGCGGACACTGTGCGCATACTGATCGAGCAATGCACCGAACTCAACTCACACCTGCACATAGCCTTTGTGGACTTCGCTAAAGTCTGCGACAGTGTAAGCAGGGAGTGCATATGGCAGGGACTGCGAAACAAATGGATACCGGAAAAACTCATTTCCCACATCAGAGCTACATACGACAGCGAGCAGAGTAGAGTGCTTCACGGTGGAATGCTATCGCAGCCTTTTCCAGTCCTGAGCGGCGTTCGGCAGGGATGTGCTCTGTGGACCATTTTGCTTATAATGGTGGTTGCAGACGTGTTCGCTGAAATGCGACGTGCTTCCAACAACAGCGGCATAGGGTGGTCAATGACTGCAAGACTGCGGCATCTAAACTATCCAGACGATATATGCCTCCAGTCAAATAGGCTAAGCGACCTTGCTAGTACACTAGCCCACCTTGACACCTCAGCCAAACCGGCAGGCCTCAAAATCAACACATAGAAGACAAAAGCGCTCAGCATCCGTTCTGGTTTTGGACGAAGGGCCAATTGAGCAGGCTCAGCAATTCAGCTACCTGGGAAGCGTAGTCGCTGATGATGGAGGAACGGAGCTCGATGTGGATGCGTGCCTTCAAAAGCCTAAAGGTGCCTATGGGATGCTGTCAGCTGTTTGGCTATCCACACAGGCTCAAAATCAGGCTCTTCAAGTCCAACGTAATGCCAGTGCTCCTATACGGTTCTTCCACTTGGAAAATGACAACTTTCATAGTGGCGAAACTACAAGCATTTGTAAACCATTGCCTGCGACGCATCTACTGCATGTTCTGTCCTGACAGAGTACGATACTCTGAGCGAATTCAAATATGGAGAGTGTCGACACCATAATACACAGGATGAAATGGAGCTAGATAGGACATACATACGAGGTGTGTTCAAAAAGTATCGCGAATTTTGAATTTTCGCGGGTTACGTATATTCGAATTTCGATTTTTTTTTGTGGCGTTATGTTGGTACTCATGTCTCTCACTTATGCCGACAAGCTCGGCCATTTTGAATGTTCACTTAATTGTTGACAGCTGCTTTGCTTGCACGTGTTTTGGATCGTCTTCGATTTTTACCTATTCAAAGAAATGGATCAAAGAACCTGTATCAAATTTTGTGTGAAAAACGAAATTAAGTGCGCGGATGCATTCCGAATGTTAGCTGTGGCATATGGAGAAGGTACCTTGGACCGAAGCAACGTTTATCGGTGGTACAAAATGTTCTCAGAAGGCCGAGAAGATGTGAACTTCAACAACAGACGGAAAAATTAATGAAGTGAAGAAAATGGTATTGGCCAATCGTCGAATCACCGTTAGAGAAGTTGCTGAGGACCTAAACATATCGATTGGCTCGTGCCATTCGATTTTTATCAATGATTTGGGCATGAGACGGGCCGCCGCGAAATTCTTACCAAAATTGCTCAATTGCGACCAAAAACAGCATCGCATGAACATTGCTAATGAGATGTTAAACTCTGTCCGCGACGACCCAAATTTGCTCCAGAGGGTCATAACTGGTGACGAATCGTGGGTTTATGGTTATGACGTGGAAACCAAAGCTCAATCATCTCAATGGAAGCTGCCGCACGAACCAAGACCGAAAAAAGCGCGCCAAGTTCGGTCGAAAGTGAAAGTTTTGCTGACAGTTTTCTTCGATTGCAGGGGCGTGGTGCATCATGAGTTCTTGCCACAGGGAAGAACGGTCAATAAGGAATATTACCTGCAAGTTATGCGCAATTTGCGCGAAGCAATCCGCCAGAAACGCACGGATTTGTGGAAGAACAAAAATTGGCTTTTGCACCACGATAACGCCCCTGCTCACACATCGTTGCTTGTGCGCGACTTTTGTCCAAAAACAACACACTAATGATGCCGCAGCCACCGTATTCCCCAGATTTATCCCCCTGTGACTTTTTCTTGTTCCCTAAACTTAAGAGGCCCATGAAAGGACGACGTTACGCTACGCTTGACGAGATAAAGACGGCATCGAAGGAGGAGCTGAACAAGATGAAATGATTTTTTGAAGTGCTTCGAAGATTGAAAAAACCGTTGGCACAAGTGTGTAATATCTTATGGGGATTACTTTGAAGGGGACAAAATAGATATTCATGAATAAATAAATAATTTTTGAAAAACACAAAACTCGCGATACTTTTTGAGCACACCTCGTATATTGGATAAAAACTAAAATTTATTTTGAGTTTTAATCACGACCTCGAGCCGGCTATCAACAATATTCTAACCATTTACGTTTAATCACACACTCTTTTCAAAATTTGGAGTTGTACAACACTTTTAGCACACAATAATAACAAAGAATCTTAAAAAAATATGGACACACTGTTTGGGCAGAAGTGCCTGACTTCTTCTAGGACGGGCAGTTATGCACAATTTGTTGAGTACAAATTGTTGTTGTAAATCTGCCCAACTTCCCAAGTGCACAGCCAAAGTGAATACCTTATATGTAATTCAAGAATTCGTATAAAATTTGGTCAAGATAGCTTGAAAACAAAGAGAGAAAATTGCATGGAAAAAAAGGAATTTGTTCACTCAGAAAAAACGTGTTTAAGATCAGCCGGAATAGAATTAAAATCTAAAAACCGAAAAACGAACGTTATAAATAATAATTTATTATTATTGAATCACGAACTCCTTGAACTTACAACTAGCAAAATACATGCTCGAAAAGTATGCAATGAAAAGTGAGTTTTTTTTAAACAAATCTGTTCTTAAAATTCCCAACTGGCTCTAGCTCTTTTGTCTTAGATCTATGGTAATACCATCTTAGTCTTTGGATCTTTCCAGCCTTCTGTCATATCACAAACCAATTGGAAATATATGTAGTACTTTGTGGGCTGAAGCCAAGAACATTTTACTCTTGTTAGATGTGGTCATATTTCGTTTCAAGATGATTGAGATTCGCTTTAGAATTGTTTAGTCTTAAGCCCTGATTTGGTTCTTATTTTAAGCTTTAAACAAGCTTGACTTAAGAATAATACAACCTAAAAGTATGATTTAAAAGTTTTTTTTAAAAGTTCCAAGTGTACTTAATACATCCTAAAACAGTCTTGAGCCAAACATTTCGGGACTGAAGAAATCGTACTTGAAATACGATTTCTGTACTTTAATCAAGTATTTTCTTACAGTTCTATGACCCCGTTTGTACCTAATTCAAATATAAAGTTCTTGGTTCTTTTTGTGAGTGAGCGAATACGAATTTTCTCAGTTGCGAGTGTCATTTTCTCTGCTTCCAATGCCGATCCTTGCTTTAAAAAAAACTTTTGTAAGGCAAACTTAAATAAGCCTGGCCTACAAATATAAAATGCGACCCCCGCACCATCAGCCGACATCAGCTCTTTTGAGTATGTGTGTGGTTATGTGTGTGTGTGTGTGCTTGTGTGCGTGCACGCGTGAGTGTGTGGGTGTTGTTGTTTGCCTTCCATTTTCATTGCAGCGTCGACAGCGGCAATATTGTAATTTTTATTCCTCTTTGTGCCATTCATGCGGCAAGTAGCAAAGGCAAAGAGCCAAAAGCAGCCGAGCCAAGCTAAGCCGAGCGTTCAATTCCCTTTCAATAAGGAACCATGGCGTGGGTGCAGCCACACACGCACATTGCAATCTTGCTAATGTTTTTCTATACGAGGACGCGTCTCAAGATTGCCGCCGTCGCCGCCGCCACCGCCGCCTTGACTGCAGTTTGTGCTGGGCAAACAGCCCACGGGGCAATGCGGAAGTAAGGCGGGAGCCAGGATCGGGACAATGGACTCAATGCGCGAGGTTGGGGACTGCGACCATCAATGGCACACACTCGCAATTTTCAATTGATTAAACATCAAACGCACACACAGGAGTTTGGCTTGCATTTTTCACGTGCCTCAACGCAAAAATGTTTAAGCATATTAAAAGGAGGCATTATGTCGATGTCGATACACACACACACACACACACACACACAATAACAAATTCCATTGCATTTTATGGGCAGGCAGCAGGGCCAGAGAGGGAAAAATACAATGGCAGGCACTAAAAACCTGTGGCAGGCCATTGTGCCACATAAACAAAAGATGCAGCAGATGGAAGAAGGCGTAGCCTGGCGGATCCATCTACCATAACAAAACATCGCAGACAAAAACTGAAAGCTGTTGGAGCATGCCAAAAGGTGAGGCCCATTCCCATCACCGACCCTGTCCCAGCCAGGGCAAGTACAACTAAGTAGTGTTAGGGATTGGCCTTTAGGAATGTGGCAAAGTAAAATTTATAGCTCGGAAATTAATAATGACGAGCACACAATGAAGTCGCAGCAGTTAAATAAAGTGATGTGTGAGTGCGTGTGTGTGTGTGTGTGTGTGTATGATGAAGGATACCTCCCAGGCTTAGTTCAGACAAAAGGGGCGTATTATAGATGCTAGCCGCTTGAGAGGCTTTTCAAATTATCTCTAAGCATTTTATAGAGTGCACAAATTGATTAATTTACTTGGCTTGTGAGTTTTTGTTTGCAAAAATCAGTTTTTGGAAATGTTATTAAGCAGTCTTCGGTTTCAGATTAAGAGTTCAACTATAAATAGTAAACTGATATGAACTCTACGAAAAAGATAGCTTAACTCTTCAATTACTGCCATGTTACAGCATTTTCACTAACAGCTCTGCTAGCTTCACATACTGTTAGAGCGCTCTGAGTATCGGGTTTATTGTTTATTAGATGAGGTAGGAAAAAAGTCTGAAATCAACGATGAAACCTTAAAGACTTACTGCTAATGCTGTTCTGCTTAACGTAAGGAAGTCTCCAAAGATCCGGCTCGAAGGACCTATGATACTGGGATTCCCTCATCGAGCAACGTGCATGCACTCGCACCTACTTGCACAGCTAGACAACTGCCTTCTTTGCTGGTCTACCTGAACTGCATGCAACCACCGGCCAAAACGAGGAGAGCTCCAATTTGGGCAAACGATGGCCAGCTTGGGCCTGATCTGCAATCACTCGATCGAGTACCAACGGAACGCTCTTTGTTTCGGAACGCTCTTTGTTTGGCATTTGCTGCCAGCCTGAGCCATCTACAAGTTCTCAAGCAAACTTGCCTATGCCCACAGTCGTGTTACTAACGTGTGACATCTAGCTACAGACTCTCGCATCTGGACATCAACCGAAAACAACCGATTCTGTTTCAGTCGTGTCTACTACTCGCACGTATGTAAACCTGATCGCCAAAGTCCTAGTCCGAGGCAGCGACAAAGTCCTCATCCGAGGAATCGACAAAGTCCTCATCCGAGGCAGCGACAAAGTCCTCATCCGAGGCACATCGATTCTGGTTCTGGAACAACAAAGCTTTCAACCACAGCTCTCCACGAAAGGTAACTTCCGCCTCAACTAAGGCACCCCGAAGCTCTCCACGAGAGGTAACTTCCGCCTCATCTGAAGCAACACGAAGTCCTCGACCAAAGGCGACTTCCACCTCGACAAGAGGCAACATTATCTCGGCTCAAACGATCTTGCTTATCGACCACCACTCGAAGCACACATCAACCTCAACGAGAGGCAACATTATTCAGGCTCAGACGAACTTGCTCATCGACGCCCACTCGAAGCAACCACCGGCCATCTACGAAAATCTGTTCTCGGTTCACAAGCTCAGTTCTACGGATTCCACAAGGTCACTGGAGGGGGAGTACTGTGGCGAGACTAGCAGCAGCGGCCAGCGCTCGGAGCCTGCTACGACCAACAAACAACAATTTGTATTAATCTGGTTTAGTTAAACACAAAATATTAATAGTGAATTAAGCACTACCTTTACGACGCAATGTCTTCTTCCATTCCGCCTACCAATACCAATCGCGAGACGATCTCAACGGATGGAGTAACTCCAGCAGCAGAGCAACGTACCAGATCTATCCGTACATGAATATTAGACGGGGGTACTATGGCGGCTAATAATATCAAGTCTCGAATTACTAACTGTCGCGCACCTTTTAGTATTGTAAGCAAGCGTTGTGTTGCCGATATTAATCGAATGTTAACCACCACTAATGTAGTAAGCAACACATCACAAGAACTTGAGAAGAAGCTTACACGAGTGGATGACGCAACACGCTTAACATTCTCTCCTTCCTCGCTCCTGAGAAGCAATCGTCATTTGATGAGGTGGGAAAAAAATCAGGTCAAATGAAATCAACTGGGAAACACCTAAGACGCAATCAGGTGAATGGATCCGCCTGTTTCATACTGTCCTGCTTAGCGTTAAGGAGTCTCTAAGGATCCGGCTCGAAGGACCAATAATACATAACACCGTTGTTTCGGAAGCTAAAAGAGTCTTGTATATAAATTTGCATTTTCGAATTGATATGTGACTCTGAACTAAGCCCTAGGAAAAAGGGCATTTCAAATTAATAAGGTAGCCCCACTTCACAAATAGGAAAGAGTCCGAGGATCCGTTAAAGCTAGTTACTGAATTTACAAGATATTACAATGATATCACAAGATATTAACCTTAGCAGGAGGCTGTTTCAATCAGTAAAAAAAAACTGTTTTTGAACCCAACTGAACCGTACCAAACCCAATACTACCGGACTGCTGAATCATGTGCGTAGTCTTAACCACGAACCTAATGGAAATAAGTTTGAAAGTGATGAAAAAGAGATTTAAGGTTGGTGGTAGATTTTTCAACCATACTCGTAACGAACCGGTTCACTTAGGTTCGGTTCCAATCAAAGGTTGGTTATAAAAACGCCGGATTGGTCTCTGTTTGGACGTTGGCATACAGAGCGCTGGGTTCAAGTGGGGACAGAGATTTATCAGTTCGAGTGGGTACCGTGGGATTAAATTAGTGTAACGAGTTCGTGAGATTCTACCAAGCTAATTACTCCGCCGGCACCATTGCTCATTATCATCAATAGTATAACCAATAAGGCACTCGTTTGCCACCTTTCATACAGTACAAAAAGCCATTTTCTCAAATACTTAAATCGCCACAGGATGCCAAAAGCATAAATTGTAGAAGCTCCAACCCACGGAGCACATTATTTTTTTAGTATAATTAAATAGCGCATGGCAAATAAGTAAATTATGGAATTTATAATGCTCGTAAATTTGAGCTTGTTGCGTTTTACCCGAAAGGTCGACGGGTGCGTTGTCCCGACATTTGCCAAACTGTTGCTCCGCTTCCTGACGGTTGATTTTTATTAAAAAACATTTTTTATGTTCTGTCGGCAACAACAATGCACTTAATTACAACTGCATTATTATAACGTTACAATTATTATTATTTTTTTATCCCCTCTTCCTCGTGGTCGCATTTATAAAAAGCGCATTAATTATGGCTGGTTCGGTGCTATTAATGTCGGCTGGCCAAATATCAGCCAGCAGAGAAATACGTTTAAAAAAATGAAATGAAATTTTTATGCGTATGTGCGATATATTTTATGTTTTGTGCATAAGAAACTTCCTTTTAATGAGACGCACAATTAATGCATTTCATTTGGAGCTCTATAAATGTGAACACATAAATTTGGCAAGCAGTAATTAGTGGCCAAGGCTATTGGGGGAAAAGGGGAGCGGTTCGACCAAAGAACAAGCTCAAACTGATGGACAACCGTTTTGATTTAGAAAACAATATTGTTTGCTATTGATCCACCATCGACGGAACAAATTCAAAATGCACATTTCCAATTATAGGCTTTTCACACAGAGCACATCTTTGGGGAACGAATGGAATTTTTAAAAGATGTAAAACACTGATTCACAATGGTCTGATCCATTGGCAATCAGCTGCTGCAAGGTGAACAAATTGTAGGAAATTATGAATAAATTGGCAATTGTCTTATCTATGGCGCAACAACAACACCAATTGTTACAAAAACTTATGGTGGCGCTGGATTCAAATGAGCCAATTGAAGAATTCGACGAAGAAGAAATGTTTATAATTCACACAAGCCAAGAAGCGTATGGATGTTTGTAAGTGCTACTAAAAGGATGTTCCAGAAAACAACCAAGAATTTTTTAAGGAAAGTTTCTGGATGGAGTAGTCGACCTTTTGCTTGTTGGTAAATCGGCTTGAGATTTTGAGGAAAAAGAATACGAATTTTTGTAATGCAATTCCGCTGAAAAAACGGATTTCTATTGCTCTTTATACCCTGGGCTCTCCCTCTGAGTATCGATCAGTAGCTAGGCTGCTCGGAGTTCACCCAATATTGTGTGCAGCATACTGCATGACTTTTGTAGGGCGCTCATTGCTGAGTTTGCAGAGGAGTACATGTCCCCCAACTACCTTACCGCCAAGAAAATCGATAAGTGTGTCCAGTGCTTCGAAGAAACAATTAAATAGTATACCCTTGAGAATACGATTAAGCCCAATTATTTTTTATTTAGATGGATGCCATATTGAAATAAAACCTCCAGCAGCTGAGGCAATTGACCATCACAATTATAAAGACTGGTACTTCTTAATATTATGGATTTCCGTTAAGACATTATAGTCCACAGATGTAATTGTCTAATATAACTTTCACTTATTTCCAATTTAAGATAAAGATTTACTTATGTTAACATAGGCTCCCCAGGTAGATGCAACGACTCCTCTATTTACCAAAAATCTAGTCTTTCAAAATACGAAGTTTTGACAGTGTGACAGTTTTGTGCGCTTAAAAGGGGGAGGGGAAGGAATTTTCTAAATCTGAAACAAACTCGATTTGAATCTGGTATACCTACCTACATGCGAAAATTTGCGGCTCTATTTCTTATAGTCTCTGAGATCGACGCGTTCATACGAAGAGACGGACGGACAGACGGACATGGCTAAATCAACTCGGCTGTTGATGCTGATCAAGAATATATATACTTTATATGGTCGCAAATGCTTCCTTCTACCTGTTACATACTTTTGCACAACTTCATGAACCCCGTTTTCCCATTTTTAATGGGAAAAGGGTATAAAAATCAAAGGAAATATGTGGAGTGAAAGTTTCAGTCTTGCTTATCGGGGATTCTGCTTTTCGGTTTTCACGAAAGCTCATGAAGCCCTATCCGTATCTGACAACCGCATCAATGGAACAACGGACGTTCAATTATAATTTGTCCAAAGCTAGGCGAGTCGTCGAAAATGCGTTTGGACACGTGAAAGCACGATTTCAGCGAATTGGCAAAGGTCTAGATAGCCACGTAAAAAACAATAGCGCCATTATCCTGGCCTGCTGTATATTGCACAACATGTTGAACAGTCACAACAGCCAAATTAAGTGAAAATTGGAAGATTGCTCCAAGTGAGGTTCGGGAACAACCACATCAGAGCAATACTTCTGCAGAATTTAGTCCGTCAGCAGAGCATATCAGACTCCCGCAGGTCATGCAGCAATTTCGACTGAAACGAGGCTTGACTGCTCGCTTTTTGCTGCAGGATCTCTCGTTCAGATTTCTGGTGCTCCTCCTACGATATTTGCTGCTGTTTTTGTACTCCGAGCCTTTCACGAGATATCTCCACAAGCTCGGCTTGATGGTTCAGCTTGCTGCGTTTTGTTGGGGGAGCACTGGTGATGGTGATTGTCCATTTCGATAATTTCTGCAAAGTATTCGTTCACATCTGAAAGAGCATTATTTGAAACAATTCAATTACTTTCATTTTCGGAGTGCTTTGCTCCGAAATATGGATGCCAAAGCAACCCAAGAACCAGTGCAGCCTCTCGTAGTGGTGCCAGTTAGATGGAGCCCCTCCGCTTGACCCATTTTATTTTTTCTATTCTGTAAAATATAGTAATTAGCAAGTTAACATTTACAAATTTTTCGAAGCCATGTTAAAAACTTACTTGTACTTTTTGGTCAGGTTGTCTACCTTCGTTCGCACATCTGTCCACGCAAGGTCCATCCCGCCGTCCTTTATGCACTGCGCGATCTCCATGTACACATGGGATTTCTTGCGGGGCCCTCGCAAGTTCCCAATATTTTCCTGCGCAGACCATTTCACTCTGCTCGCGGCTGTTGCATTTTTACCGGCTTCAAGGAATAAAAATTTACAAAAAACAACAAATGTATTTATCAAACATACTTGTAGCTGCTGACTCCGACTTTTTTTCTAACTGTTCTCTGGCCACAAACATGTCAATGTTTACTGTAAACTCCTTTTTCACAGTGATGGCAAATTCTTAGTGTTGCACATGAAAATTATCGGCTGAAAATGTAATCGGACAGTGTGATAGCCAATTCACACTAGCCACCATCTACCGTGCACCGTCTACCGTCAAACATGGTACGTAAGAACTTGCCGTGCCAAATTTTTCAATATATTCCCCGTCAGCAGGGGATGTTCCTATCTCATGCTGTTCCCCTCAACGTGTGTGCGATATTTTTTGCGTCCACCACTAAAAAAATTGGCATTCGCAACGAAAACGAAAACAATGTCAGCGCGAAAGTGATTGTCAGACTTCAAATTTCGACGGTTGAAGAAAAAGGTTAGTTCATTTTTTTTTTGTATTTCTAAAAAAAGAGTTCATTTGCTTAATGTTAGCTACTAAAATAACTTCTCCGCGCACTGTGAGGCCTCTGGAGTAAAAACGTCGACGACCCAAAGGGACCAGAGGAGATGGCCATGCAGATGGAGATGGAGCAACTCTGTACTCATGTGAGATGTGCATAATACAACAACAAATGACTAGTTGCGCTGCATTATTCTTTGGGCGACTATCTAATCCCTTGCCAATGTGACGGAATCCTGCCTTCAAGTGCACAAATGCCTTATCAACTACTCGCCTAGCCTTAGACAAATGATAGTTAAATGTTTTTTGCTGCATTGAAGCTGAAGTTGTAAATGGAGTCGCCAATCAGATGCATAGGAATATTGGTGCTGCGTATTTCTTTTGATCCTGCTGCAATGATGATGATTTTGCCATTTGCTTAAGGTAGCATTTCTCAAATTGACTTAGAGAAACCTTTATCTGCAATCGATGCTAATAAATACGAAAAAATGAAGTCCATTCTTTCAGATTTTATTGGTCTCCTCCAGGGGTTTTATTTTAATATCGTCAATTATTTTAGACTATATTTTGTTTTGATCTAGTACACGTACGCTTCAATTATGGGGGAGAAAAAAAGACACTGACGGTAGACGGTGGCAGTATGAACACGAGTTTCATTTTTTCACCATCTTCTCATCGTTCCGCTGAGATGGACTGTAGTGTGAATAGGCTATAAGATAGGAGCATCCTCCGGGGATGTTGTAATGGTACATCCAGCCAATGGATGTTGGATGTAGCCCAATGTGAATAGGCTATTAGCCAAAACTTAACAGTGTGACCGTATTTTGTGGGTTATTTATTTTGCTTTTAATTAGCTGACAATTCTACCTGTCTAAAAATGATATCGTTGTGTCCCAACATCGAAATAAACTCTTCCAAAAAACCTCCTGATCACTAACCCAAGCTCTCGTATGTCTTAACATGAAATCGATCCCTGCAATCTAAGTTAAAATTTAGTTGCCCAATTGACTTACCCACACATAAAACATAATACGCAATTGTAATTAAAATTGTTTTATTTTTTGCCATTATTATAATTATCGATATTCAATTTGCTGGAACTTTCACAATTAAAACAAAGCAAGGGAAATGTATTTAATGACCACATAAATTAAAAAATCAATCACAATTTTACGTAATTATTGTGAAAACGAGTGGCTGCATGTTAATTGCCAGCGTGGGTGGAATGACAAGCCTATAAAAGGGCTTCCCGATGCACTCACTGGTCAAACACCGGCCACACCATGCTGAATCCAGCGCCACGCTTTCTGGAGCTGTCCAAAAACATCAACAGATGGACCAACCTGCTGGGCGTGGATGTTTTGGGACCCAAAGTGAAGTTCAATTATCGCACCTGGACCACCATCTTTGCCATTGTCAACTATACGGGCTTTACCGTATTCACGATTTTCATCAATAGGCACGACACCAGGGAGACTCTGAAGGCGGCCCTTATGTGTGGAGGCCTGTTTCATGGTTCGGGCAAGTTTCTAACTTGCCTACTGAAGCATTTAGCCATAAGACAAATCACTTTCGACACACACGATATTTTTGTAAAGTACGAAAAGCGGGGCAAGGAATATTTTGAGGCTCTCGATGTGGGCATTGCTCGATTCCAGGGCATAATGCGCATCATACGCAATGGCTATGTGGCTACATTTCTGCTGATGATTGTCTTTCCGCTGGCTTTGCTGTGCTATGATGGAACTCGGGTCACTATAATGCAGTATCAGATACCGGGTCTTCCGCTGGAGAATAACCTGGGCTATGCCATCACCTATCTTATACATCTGGTGTCTATTGGAGTGACTGGCTTTGGCTACTATGCGGGCGATTTATTTGTGTTGTTGGGCTTTGCGCAGATTTTTACATTTGCAGATATTTTGCAGATAAAAGTGAATGAGCTGAATGAGTCAATTAAGTTGAAGGCAAAGGCAAGAAACAATCCGGTAACTGAAGTGGGTGCCCATATTGAAGGAGAAGACCAGCGAATGGAGCTGCTCTTGGAGGTGATTAGGTGGCATCAGCAGTTTACAGAGTAAGTATGGCGGGGTTGGAAATAGAGTCCAGCAGAATAATATTCGAATAAAGGACAATCTTGTAACGTCGAGTATTGTTCAATGGATTATGAAAATCATTTGTAAAAAAAGCCACGAGGTTGGGTTTAATAGAATAGAATAGAAGATCGGTCGAAAAACTAGTCTTAGTGAGAAAAACTTTTTTGTTTTTAATGGAAACGCCTCCAAAGATTGCTTTTCCAAGATTTCACCCAATTTGTTCGAAATCGGACAGTAGAACTGCAACGAGCCGCCACGAGTACAATCGCTCAGCCCTCAAGGCTTGTCAAACTCGAGTATTGCCCGTACTCATACTCAAGTTGACTCAGTGCTTTGGCCGCAAGTCGACGCAAGCCCCTTGTTGCTTAAATCGAAGTTCTGTTTCGAGCCTTCAAGAGTAAAGTTCGTTCAGTACAAGTACTCGAGATTGTTCAAGATTCAGCCTCGAGTCACCGCGAGTTTTTGTTGCCGAAGTCAAAGATCTGCTGCGAGCTGTTAATATCAACGCTTGTACACAATCGTGAAAAGCACACAAAAAACAACAATTTGTGAGAGCAAAACAGACAGCATGATGGCCTATTTTTTGCATTTGTATTTTGCATACGGTTTCTGTTTCCTTCTTGTGGCATGTTGTTGTTTAAAGTTTTCAAAACACAACAACAATTGCATCAGAGGCTTGTCGACGTTCGCCGTCAACCAACAGAGTACGTACGAGTAAATTCTGTTGCAAGTGCGAGTAAACACGAGTAGAGTGTCGAAAAGGCTTGGTTACTGCTGGCAAAAGGCTTATTATGACTCGTGTTATGAGAAGCTTGTTCATATTATTACTTGTGCGAAGCAAAGAGCTTGCTCGTTCTGACTCAATGTGCTTGCGATCATTTCGAGTGTGTCGAACCAAGGTGACGAGCCCGACCAAGCCAAGTAAACGCCCGGGTGTGATCGAACATTAGAGGCTTGTTGCAGGTCTCTGGTCTGAGTGTAAGGGAACATCTGTGCACAGCTCTAAATAGAACACAGACATACAACTAAGCAGCCTTACTATTCCTATCCCTTCCATTCCTTTCCAGCTACTGCCGCTCTGTCAACAATCTTTATCATGATTTGATTGCGGCTCAGGTCTTATCCATGGCCATGGGTGTAATGCTCAGCTTCTGTGTGATGTTGGATAGCTTTCATATGCCGTCGGCCATATATTTTGTGGTCTCTGGCTACAGCATGTTGGTCTATTGCATACTGGGCACTAAAATTGAACTTGCTGTGAGTATTGAGGAACAATTTTTCACACTACCCCAAAACTAATACTCCGTCTTTCCCCAAGTATGACCAGGTCTACAACAGCATCTGCCACATTAGCTGGGAAGAGTTGAGTGGCAGGCAACGCAAGTTGTTACTTCTGATGCTAAAGGAATCGCAGAATCCGCAGTCTCTGGTGCTGCTGGGCCTAATGCCGCTGTCCGTGCGAACCGCCTTGCAGGCAAGTTGCCGTCCCCCCACCCCCTTTCAGAGAGCAGAGCTAATGCAATTTGTTTACTTGTTGGCTTGCAGATAACAAAACTCATTTACAGCCTGTCCATGATGATGATGCAGAATCGCACCTAGGCAGCACTTAGTGTCGGAGCACTTTACTCTCAAGTGCAGCAACGCCCTGTGCTGCGCAATACATTTTCTAATGCTTGTTTTGAATCATGGCCAGCGTCAGCGCCGCGGAGGTGCGGGGCTGCTGGCAAATAAAATAAATTAGTTGCAGTTGAAAGGTGGCTCAGACACAAAAGTCAACACGCAACGCGCCCGGAGCGCTGGAACCGCAAACAAACGCCAGCTGCGGGGCACAGATAAAAAGCGCAGGCAAACAAACTCCTCCGCGGGGCGGAGGAGCGGCAAGGACCTCTGGCAAATCAGCTGCCAGCGCTGCAGCTTACTGGCAAATATTAAAATGCGAATTTTTATGCACGCTGACACTTGCGCCTTGCCCCGCCCTGCCGGGCGCCCTTCCGCCGCGGCGTATCCTTTTGCCAGCGACTTTCTTTGCCGCGTGCGCACATAAATTAGCTGCCAAGCTAAGAAATGGCTCGCTCTCCTGGCATCGCCCATTGTTGTCCCTGCCGTGATATGGCCGCCGCCACTCTGCGGTCTGTTGCGCCATGTTTACGCGGGTGCCGGGGGCGACTGCGCCGGGTGCATTAAACCAATAAATCAGCGAGCCACTGAGAAAAACATAGTGTTGTCAGGGCATCGTCGCGTTGCATATTTAATCAATATGCCGGGCACCAAACACAAATTAATCTTGCCGCCTCTTAAAGCCCGCGTCCGAAATTAAAAATGAAAAAAGGCATTTTTAATTTAGAAAAATTCCTGCGGCCGTAAAAACCTTGTCGAGCAAATCAATTAAATTTAAATTGTATCCCATTAGAGGCACATTAAATGGGTTAAGTCATTTGGGCGACCGCGTGCCGCGTCTTAGCATTTTTTATGCCGCTTTGAGAAGGGTACAAATGAATTCATTTTATTTTTTGACGCACATAACCGGGCCTGACCACCGCCCGCCCCCGGGCCGGGGCAACGCAATTAAAATGCCCACGAGTCACTAATTTGCCATGAAGCGGCGGGCGGGCGGTAGGCGGAGGGCGGGTGGTTGCTGGCCCAGGGCCACATTTGGGCCGATTTAAAAATGTTGCCAAATTTAAGAGCTGATGGCTATTAATTTATATTATGCATGATTTGTGTAACATTTTTGCGCTGGGACACAACTCTTTGGGGCGTGGGGCTGAGAAAAATGCGCTTTGTGGTAAATGTCGGAGGTGGGAAAAAATTTACGGCTCTCACTCAGGACATAAAGGTTTGGATACGCTGGAAACAGTTGAATGAAAGTGGGACTGAGCTATATATTTTTCTAGGTCTAAGCTGTTGGACCTAGGCACAAGGAATTAGTTTCCATATCTAAGGATAATCAAAGATCATTAATGGATTGTATTTATAACAGAAACCTATCTTTTTCATTAAAAACTTACACACCCGGTCACCTTCACTAGCTTTTGTCGCCAGCTTTGAAGTAACTAGCCATGAAAAAGCAACTCAAACTTTGCCGTTTGGCTTTAAACTGTAGGTCTCTTTCTCTTGAGCAAAAAGGAAAAAAACGGTAAAAAATTTTTTTAAATTTGCAGGCCGATCAAGTTAATTTTCAATTGTTGCCACGCAATTGGGAAAAAGTTCATGTCTCCCACATAAAACTGTGGGATAGATAGAAGATAGAAGGATCGTTCTTTTTGGACATATTTAGTAGTCAGGACTATTTATTGATCCGCCAAAGAACTGGTAAAGATCAGGTGAACGGTAGTCAAGTTATGAGCAAAAGAATGTTCGCTGGAGCAGCACTACTTTCAGCTGCTACAGCATTGAAATTCATACTAAGCACACATTTTCATTGGTGCAGAATATATTTTAGTCGGTATTGACCGACTTTCTTTCTTTTTCATATATTGGGGGCTTGTTTCCCATTTAGAAGGTTCGGCTCATGGGTCGATTCGATGATCTCATAAAACCCAAACCGAATCGGTTCTTCGGGGTTCGGTTCTAGATCGACTTGCAGCCTGGGTTCAAACTAGAGATGAGCGCGTGTCGAATATTTCCAACACAACACGACTCCGTCAAAAACTTTCTAATCATAACACGACACGCCTTATTTTCGTCCGTATATCCATCATGTGTTATAAGAATAATCTGGCAAAATGTCTTTAACTATTCAAGAATAGCTATTGAAGAAGAATACCGTTTTGGTTTTAGAGTAAAAGTTGGTTTTTATAATTTGAAAGTTCACCATTTTTTATGAAAAGTAAGAGGAACGTCTGGTCCTACTAGATCAGGTTCTATCTTTTTGACGAGTTGAATCCACTTGGCATTGAGCAATAGGTTTCAACTGCTTGAACAATTCTGACTTTTCTCAAACTTGTCGCCACTGGGACGCCCTTTCAGCCTCAGCCTGTCTCCGAGCAAATCCTTTCACTGCTGCCTCAGGAGCTCTCTGGGATTTGATGGGCATAGCAAATTGCTGGCGTCGATTGCTCGCCTACTCCGGCGTAGCTTATTCGTAACTTATTCATCGCCCCGCGTTTGTTATTGTTCCGCAGTGCCAGAAGCACGCAGGGAGAGGGAATTGCTGCCGTCGATTGCTCGCCTGTTCTGACGTTTTGGCAGCTTGACGGCTTACCTTTTGCATTCTGCTGAGCTCCGCTTGCGAAGAAGCTGTGCCTTTGGCATAAAAAAGGAGACAGTTTTGTTTGAAATTTGTTTGCCGGTAATTGTGCCGGTACTATTTCAACCGAAACTAGGGCAGGCTTTTTTGAGAAAATGATGGCTCTGAAACGAAAACTACAGACATCAAATTATTTGGTAAACAAGCAAGAACGTTCTATCAACATCAAAGGCCACCAAGGAGCCAATAGTGAGGTACTTTCCACTAACGTAGCCGCGTTTGTTTAAAAAACAAAACACCGCACCCCCCGAGCACTCCACTTTCACCTCGCAAAGTTCGAGTTAGTTAATCCCACGACTGACGTTCTTCTTATTTAAAGCACAACAGCACGTGGGAGCGATGTCGAACTGGCTCTTTTGGAATAGCTTCACGCAAGACGCATAACCTTAATAATATTTTGTTGATAGTTGGCCCGGCGGAGGAACTCGACGACACCACGAATCGAGAACATCGGACTTGTGTCGTCAGATCGTGTTCGTCTCGACGTCGGCCTCCTTTAAACCTGACCAGTCATTTTTGATTTTGACTTGCGCGTAAGCCTTCTACTTTCTCAACGTTTCATTATTAGAAATCGCACTTCTTTGTTGATAATTTCGACTTTCAAAATCGCCGAACCACTTTTTGCGTGTCCAAACCAGCGTAACTCAACATATGAATATTTTCGAAATTTGACATATCCACTGCCAACTAAAAAAATTTCGGGTGCCCGCGTGATTTAAGTCGACCAATTCTAGTTTTCCCCGTCTATCACTACGTGATCAATCTGGTTTTCCGTGTTATGACCTTCAGGTCGCCATGTGGTTGTCGCGGTGCTTAAATCTTGTGCTACTAACGACCATATTCCTGCCCGCAGCAAGGTCTCTTAGCCTCGCTCCATTACTGGAGTTTTTATCGTGCAGGCTAAATCAGCCGATTGTCGGACTAAAAATGACTTCTCTCCCGATTTTTGCTTCAAAATCGCCTAGCACGATCTTAATGTCGGGATCAGGACAGCGTTGGTATGTACGTTCCAGGCGCTCATAGAATTCGTCTTTCGTCTCGGCGTCCTTGTCTTCTGTTGGGGCGTGAGCACAGATAAGGCTAATATTAAAATATTTTGCCTTATGTCTAAGTACGGCTAGTCGCTTGTTAACAGGTGTGAAGCTGATGACAGAGCCGCACCCAAACTCGTCCCTGGGGGCATTGGTTGATGATGATTTTCTCAACGTTTTCCCTTGTCCAGTCCATCGCATATCCTGGAGTGCGGTAACGTCTGATGAATCTTTTTCAAGGACTTTCACTAACTGTTTATTAGCACCCTCCCTGTTGAGGGTGCGAACATTCCAGGTGCATATCCTCAAATCGTGGTCCTTAAAACGTTTGCGTGGGTCGTCATCGATGGTGGTCCGTATCCGAGGCATTTTTACATTTTTCATTGGCGGATGAATTAGACGAGAATCGGGTGCCAAGCCCGAAGTAACGCCCCCTATTTGTCCCAGGGAAGGATCGCCGCTCACGTTAGCCAGCAGCTTTGTGGATGCATCGCTCTGTTACCAGGGGCTACCACTGGGAGGTGAGAGTCGACTTGAGACGCAATAAGCCAGGATCGCGCGGGCTTAAGTTTTTGGTACGCAAACAGACAATGCAGCGTCTGTCAAGAGTTTGATGCAACTCTCCATAGTTGAGTTTGGCAAGGAAACTTCTCAAATTTCAGCAAACAGTTTTGTTGGTTTCTTGGTTTTACTCATCATTGTTATTGGAGATTTCGCAATCTGTTCATAATTGTCTAACTCGTGAGCTTCAAGCTCTGAAAGTCAAAACTCACGAACTTTCATTTATTTTTACTCCTCTCGCGACTTTGCCATTGCTTGAAGAGCCAGTTCTCTAATGTGGAAAGCCTCATTTTGTAACATAGCCAATAAAATATTTTTAGGATGTGCGAAGAATGAATTTCTTTATATGGTTTTCAAAACAATGCTCTTCAGATCATCTCTCATATACGAACCATACTTTAAACTTGAAAAGTAAAGTCTTTACAAGATAACTTTTATTTGATGTCAAATCAGGTTGATGGAAGTAGCTAATTCGCTCAAGCTTACTGTTGGCTTAGCTGTCCATCGTGAATGTGTTTCTGAATCTCTGCTGGCCAAGTTTTGTCGAGATAGAGCGCCATACCCAAAAAGCCTGGTCAGACGCCTTCTAACAAGACGCAGGAATGCAGTTGTAAGGACTGAAGAAAAAGACATTTGCGAGGTCTTTGTTAAATGAAGGTGGGCAATCAAGAAATTCAAAAGTTGACCCTCGTCAACTTTATTTATCAACTTTACTTTTTCATAAACTTTTTTTCCTTCGTTACAAATGTAACATAACGTTCAGCTATAGTCGTTACCTCCCCTTCTTGTTCAAATTGAAAACCAAAATAGACCTGATTCTTGCAAACTTTACTAAACTATCCGCCAGCCTCTCCAGCTCCCTGGTAGTAAGTCTTCATTTAACTGTCCCCAGTTGCGAAGTGCATGATTCGACCATAAATAAATTAGGCCATCTCATGTTTGTTTATATATGGGCGTATCTGCTGCCATCATTTATAAGAAACGCCCCGGTACCAATGGCCATCCACAGCTGTCACATGAGATTTGTAGCGATGAAATTACGACAAAATCTTTTGGCTCAACGTTCGCTGACTTCTCTTCTCCTTCAACTGCTGCTAGCCAATTTCTGCTGATGTCTGCTCCAACTTCACGCTGGCCAAGTAATTATCGACAGGACGAAATGATAGCAACTCCTGCTGCTGCACTTGGTCCACGCTGCCATTGCCAGCTAAGCAAAGTCGAAGCGTTAATGCTGCGTGTCGAAAGCAAACTTTGATGGCTTAATCACTTTGATAGCAGAGAAGCGGAGGGACCCAGGAGGGATATGAGGTGGCTCAAGTTGCTTGCTCCAGTTTGCTATCAGGTTGTTGTTTTTTTCGGGAAAGGGAGTGTTCACTGCACGTGTCTACCAGGTAGGGACTTAAAAAGCGACTTCAAAATCGTGCCACAGGGTGGAGGGGTGGGGCAGAACACTGCTGAAGTAGCGCAGTCAAAGTCATAAAACCATTTAATTATATTAAACTTTTAATTGCGTAGACAGCTAAGAAACACACACACTTACACACAAACACACACACCTCAAAGAAACTGCCAGCATATGCAGGAGGCGGAGGGAGGGGGCTTGCTACTGCTGCTGCTCCTTGGCATGACTTGCTACTATGTAAATGCAATAATAAAGTTATTAAAAGTGTCATAACAACTCAAGTTGGAATGTGCAAAAACTTTGCCCCAACTTCGGGCCCTTTAAAGCCGACCCGCAGCTCCAGCAGCCAGAGCAATTGATGTTTAATTGATCAATTAGTTTGCCCCACATACACAAAGCCCACCCACAAATAGACGAACTGCCCCTATGTCTGTCTGGGCGCCTCTGCATTGGAATTGCCCACATCAAAGCGGCATATAAGTATATTGACGCTCATCAATCAAATTGATTTATGCCAACAAATCATTCATGAGCAATTTCCCAAAGTGATTATCTCTCCATGAGATGAGACGGGCCATTGCCGCCCCAAAAGCAAAGCAAACGCAAAAGGCATGTTAACTGACAGCCGGCAGGACAGTTGGCGAGACAACAAGGACGAGTGCGACAGACAGAGCCAGGCAGGCGGCAGGCAGGCAGGCGCACAGTCAGCTTCATCGCCAGCGCCAGTGACTGACTGATTGACGCTTGACTGTCTTCATCACAAGCAATTTGGCCAGCAAACACAGACGCAGGGCTCCAAGTCAGGACACAGAGCAGCAATGCTGAGATTGCGTGCGCTTTGCACTACTCCAGCAGACAGTTAATAAAACTCAACTAGAAGCGGCGACAGCCACGCCCTCTCGCACACACACACACACACAGCGTTGGATCAGCTTGTATCATATTAACCGGAGTTGCTTATAGCAGGCAATCAAATAAATTTTCACGGCAAACGATCAAAGGCACCAAAGCAGTGCAATGTGGGACAGCCTCTTGGACTCAATTTCCAACATTTTTCACACACGCACACGGAGCCAGAGGCAGAGGCTGGCTTTTGATTGATTTGCTGATAAATTGACGAGGTGGCAACTGAAGCACCAAAACAGATTGCTGGCAAATTGAACCATTCTGAATACGACAGTTGAAGAACCTGCGCCTAATTGCTGACTAGACGCAGACGAAAGGTCAAGGAATAGCGTGCAGGAAAAGTGTGCGAATTGAGAACCAATTAAAATCGGTTCGGTCAAGGTTTCTGTAATAAATGAACCGAAACGCGGAATGAGAACTCGTTGACAACCCTTGCTACGTCTTTTCTAGAAGTTAGTTAAGCTGCAACAGTCGGAACACTATGGATTTCTGTAACTTTAGACAATCAGTAAAATGCAAATATAACAAAAAAAGTCGGTCAAGCCCGACTATAATATACTCTGTACCTGTGAAGTGCTGACCATCACCATTGTGACCGGTGCTGCCCAAAATTGTTTGTTTTCCTTTTAACTCCCCGAAGCATCCTACAGAGTAAAATACAGGCAGGGAACGACTACTGCATTCCAGTTCGAATGGACGATACTTGAACTTGGTTTCCGAAGAGGAATGGGAGGAGACACTTCCGGAGACGAGCTTTCCATCTATGACGGTTCACAGCCATCTCCTCCACCCACTCTTAAGATCCTCTCGGTTGTCTTTGAACTCCGGACTTCCACCTCCACCACCCTCGTCCTCCTCCACTACACAAGCGTACCTTCAAAACCTATCTCAACTTGCCACGAACATCTCCCGTCCTCTGCCAGATACTCACCCAAAGAACTTCCATTCCTATACTTTACTCGTTTCTATATAAGTCATAACGGGGCATTGCACCATTGGTCATATGCCATCAGGATGCGCTGCCCCACCATGACTATGTCGTAGTTTGGGAATGAAGAAGCATCCAACACCTTCTTGACTGCCAGCACTTCTTAAACGGCAAACCATTCTCCCGCCTCCTTCTTTTATTTTAAAAATAAACAACTTGTCGGTTTTTGGGAGTCGACCCAATACCTTCCCTATCGCGCCTGACACATTTCTAAAGATGTTCTTAATTGCTAATATACTTTTCGGTTGTTGAGTTGAGTTGTGGCCTTGGACATTTGACTTTGTTCTTAAAAATTTATTGTTCTTCTATTAGTTAGCATTTTTTCTGAACGGTTTTTTCCCTCTGTAAAAAAACTTCAAAATAGCAGTTTTTGTTTTATTAGGTGTGATGTGATCGCGAATCCCTTACGCTCGATTCACTACCGACGTAGGAAAAATTGTTAGCAGTTTCAATTTAGGGCCGTGAAAAAGCTTGATGTGGTTTTGATTTTTTAGGCTTGGAACAAACTTTGTAAGACTCTCGTATTGCCGTAGCAGCTAGTAAAGTCGTGTACTTTGTTTGTATCTGTAGCGGGTAAGTCGGGCGGCCAGGTAATGGTTGGTGACCGGACACCAACTTGTCTTTTCAGTGTCTGTTATCCTGCGTGTGTCGGAATTGACGTGCGTGGTGTGTAACGGATTTTCCGCGGACTTAGTTTGTTCACTTCCTCCCAGATGATTGGTTCTCTCGCGAACACTTAGCGTTCTGGTTACCAGAGTTCGAGACTATTGTTTTAAAATGTATGCTTTTTTATATTCGTTATCCACAACAACCTTGTATGTGCCATGGATATGATTCTTTATATGAAAAGTAACCTTATATGGGCCGTGAGAACTACCGCACAATTGATTACGCTTGAATTTCAATGAAACGTATTGGAGCCCTCGTATCGTAACGTGGCGACCTGAGCTTGTGGCGTAGCTGCCGAGAAAGATATAAAGACGGGCACACCGCTTAGAAAATCCTTATTCAGGGCCGACAGGTAAGCCCGCTCACCTCCTTTAGAAGCCGAGGACACCTGTTTGTTAGTTTAGTGCCAGTCGTCCTCAGAGTTCCAATACTCTACGGAGCTGTAGGTTGTTTATTCCGTTCCTTCCCTAACTCTGTTTACCATCTTTAGTTATGTGACGGTGCACCTTTCTAGGTAGCAAAGACCCCCCACTACCCGAGCACACGACCGTTAGCTCCACTCCGTGGTCATTACACATATCAGAACAGAACTTGTGGGTAAATTTGTTGGGAAGTACTGAAATTCCTTATGAGTTTCATAAGCAACAATGAATCGCTGCAATGGGTCCTAAGATTTCAAACGCATTTATTATGCATTATTTTTATTTATGTTTTCAGTAAATAAAGAAGGTGGAAAGTCTTTGCAAGAATATCGTTTTCAATATGCTTTGCACCCAGTTAAATGTGGCTAAGGTCAAACAAAAAGGATTCTCCTCATTGTTCACTTTTTCATGGTGCATAGTTGCTGTATACTGTTTCTGTGTGTGTGTGTGTGTCCTGCCTGAGTAATTATGTGAGAGCAAAACTCGTTGGCATTCATAACGAATCGCAACATATATGACAGCC
The DNA here is from genome assembly GCA_018904265.1 of Lordiphosa collinella. NCBI lineage: Eukaryota > Metazoa > Arthropoda > Insecta > Diptera > Drosophilidae > Lordiphosa > Lordiphosa collinella. The sequence goes on from JAEIFV010000463.1 coordinate 25,493, forward strand.
ACACACCCAGACACACACACACACACACACATGCTCAGCATGGCGCGTGCTTACAAATTTCGTAATCCTTTAACAAGCCCGGCAGCTTCCGCCTTTTGGCTCTCGCGCACGACTCCACAGGCGGCTGTCGCTGGTGTTGCTGTCATTGTCTTGTGCCTCATCATCGCATAATTAATCTTCAAAAAATCATCAGCCGTCGCTGGCATTAATCTTTGTTAAAACGTTTCACGCAACTTTTAGTCCATTGTTACACATACGCCGTGTGAGCCGCATACAAAACGAGAGATTTGTCTGTTGTCCCGTTGTCTTCATTTCATAATTGTGCAGCTCTTGTTGAGCTTTCCTTAGTTAATGCTGCTGCTGTTGTTGTTGTTGTTGTTGTTTTTGTAATTCAATATGTGCTTCGAGTCGTGCTTTGTTTTTATTTACCAATTTCTTTTGACAAAAGACCTAAGGGCTAGGAAAAAAAAGCAGCATATGCAGTGGAAGTCAACTGAGTTCACTTGACTTGCAATGATAAATTATGTTCGAGCATAATGCAATTTCTGACAGGGGAAGGCAAAGTCAAAGGGCAGGGCACATTGTCAGCAACTTCGATGGATTCATCAGTGAGTAAGTGTGTGTGTGTGTGTGTGTGTTCGTGTGTGTGTGATTATAATAGAAAATAAATGAATGATATGTTTTTGACACGTCGCTGCTGTCATTGCCCGCACTCTTCAATTTTTTACAATTTGATGTCATCGTCTTGGCGGCGCTTACAGTTTCCGTTCCCCACAGCACGAACGCACGCGAGTGAGTTAAAAAGAAAGGACTCTTTTGGCATTGACAAGCAGCATCTGCAACAACAACAACAACCACAACAACTAGAGCAAGCACAGCTCCACCAGCTCTTCATCATGCTCAATTTGCGCGAATTGTGTTGTCTTGTCTTGTCGTGTCGTGTCGCGTCTTGTTGCTGTCTGCTGACTTGTCTCGGCCCTTTTGTTCGTCATTTTCCTTGCCCTTCGCCTGGCAATTGATTTAAATATTTTTGACGCTTGTGCCAGATAATTGCTAACATTAATCATGGCCCAACAGCTGTCGCAGTTTGTCTCCCTCATTTTTATGCTCCTGTCTATGCCTGTTTAACTGCCTAAACTCTCTCTCACACACACACTCAAACATATGAACCATTAAATTGGCGCCTTGTCAAAGTCATATACTTTTTATAGCATACTTTTCAGCGATTTGCTTGGAATTTAATTCTTAAGGCCTGTTCTCAGATGACATAAACTTTATTTCGTCACTGTGCTTCGTATGAATGAGAGAGTTTTTCAAAAGATTTTAACTTTCACATCTCTGCAATAACCCCAGGCTTGAGTTTGGTTTCAAACCCGGTTTCCTTGAACAGGGATTCCGATTTAACTAAAGCGAAGGGTCCCATAAAGTGATTTGCATCACCCATACGCAGTGTTGCCTGGTTTAACACAGTTATATCATTTACAAAAGCTGAAGCTGTTTTGGTTTAAAATTCGATTCGAAACCAAGAAATTTAAGTTGGATCACTTTGCATGCAAGATACAAATTTATTACTGATACACCTGTCGTATGATTAATTTTTTGAACAATTGCGCCTTTAGTTATTTTAAGTTAAATATTAAAGTTTTGTAATTTACTTGGGGATCTTTCTAATGTTTGATTATTAATGAGATTAGCTGGCTCGAGGTCAAAATAGTTGCGATTAGAAAGGTCGCCAAATAAGTTACAAGCCTATATAAGAGAAGGCACGCTCTCCAGTTTTGTAAGCGAAACTAACAAAAGCTTCATGTAACAATACATATGCTATTTGAATGTTTTGCATTCAAATTCGACGGTCAGCTATAAGTCCGCAGGAAAGCTTCAAGCTTTCTCACTTAGCATGTCATGTTTTCCATGATTCCACTAAATTTGGTCGAAATCGTGCATCTATATAATATAGCTCCAATAGAAAAGTATGGTCCGAAAAACAAACTTCGGCTGAGCCGAAGTTAACACTCCCCTATTTTCTTACTTGGTTTCAATATAAACCTAGAGAATATCAAACTGATCTTTTCGTTATTAATTTGATACTTAGAATATTCATTTGACAGACACATTTTTATGATATTTCAAAAAATTTGAAAAGTAGTGCTCGTATGTGAAATGAAGCCTGCCGAGTTGGCAGCTCAGTAGGCGCTGGACGATTGATATTTAGTGTTTTGATTTTAGTGCAAGCACATAATTTTTTTTGCTAAAGTAAAAGCTATGTAAACCAATCCCCCTGACGACATGTTGAAGACAAATTGAATGTGTTCTAATATGGAGCACAGTCCCAAAATTTACTTGGTTAGCAGCTAAAAATATATACATCGTTCCTTGCACAGCTGCAAAAGAGGCGTGTTTCGCGTACGCTGCGGTGGCAGAACCATTTCTAAACAAAGTTCTCGGGCAAATTGCACAATTATGGTATTATGGCAACCACCAAATCAGATCGTCGAAGTGTTATCACAATTAGTTTTGCATGTGGCACATTCTTGCAGTGACTTCTGTTTGAATAACATCCGTTTTGTAATGTGCGGGAACAATGATTCCCATGATCAGAAAATACATTTCGTAATAGTTTTAATTTGGCAGAGAACTATATTGGTTCTTCAAACTTGATAAGAAAAATTGTTAAATTGAAAAATGGTGGTATAAAAAGGTAACAAATTTGAAAAATTAAAAAATTATTTAAAAAAGCAGACTCTGTTAAGAATCTGCGAAACATCGTCTATTTCGCGTGTAATATTCCGCGGCAAGTGGAAACTGCGCTTTACGCTCGTAAAAAATCAATTAGTGGTGTAAATGAGTTTATGTGCTACGGGTACATTGTCTTTATTGAAACAAACTCATTGGGCAAGTCTATCAGAAAGTTTGGAAATATATACCACTGATTTGTTTATTGATTTTCCCAAATTTTCGAACAATGTGATCATCGGAAAATCTCTTCTCGAATTTTAACAATACTTTCCGGGTTTAAAGTCAATCGGATAAAAAAATAATACAAATTTTTCCAACATTGGAAAATCACATCTAAGTTAATTTTGTATTTTGTTTCCGGATTGGTCCAAGAGTGGACGGTAAGTTGTAAAATTCTTGGTCCAAGAGCGGAAAAGGGCTGCATTTTGGTGCAGAATTTCATGATCCAAGAATTGTTGTTCGCAACTCTCTCAGTTTAGTTAATTCCCACTTTTTTCGCCATTAAAATAATTAAACTATTCGTTCTACTACTTTCTGAGTGTACAATTTGTATTGTGCATTAGAGAGGCCATTATGAGTGTTAAATTTGAATGGTCATGGTCTAACATACTTATTAGTTGTACGACAAGTTATAAAGAAAAAACAAAAGCCAAAAAACAAAGAGTTTATTTGGCGCTGGAAGGCTCTTAAGATATTCTAAATCACTCATGCGCAGCGTGGTCCTTGTCATACAGCTTTTCAGTTTTCTTTTTATCCAACCGGATTTTGTTTTGCGCTTTGCAGTTGACTGTTCCTTTATGGTATATGGTATCTTAATGATCGTGTCAGAATGAGTATGTCAGCCTATTTAGTAGATCAGAAAATCAATAAGTTCCAATTTTAAATCCCAGAAAATATGTTAAATGAAAGCAACACTGATTCAGCACTACTTTTAAGGGTATGACCTTAAATTTTGCATACAATTGAGTTGACAAAACTATTTGGGAACGTACAAATAACCATTTGCTTTGAAAAAAATGGGTTAAATAAATCTTATGGAGTAGCATGAGCTACGACGGTGGTGTTATATGCATCCTAATGAGCTCGTCAGATTCATCCTTTGCCTTTAAGACAATTGTATTAGGTAGTTAGTTTCTGGCACTGCACACACCTGGCAGATGCCAACAGATGCGCATCTGTTCCGCTTTCTGCTCATTCTTTTGTTGTTTTTTTTTTCTTAGCTATTAAGCCAGTTGCAATATAATCCCCTCAACCACAACGCATTTGAAATGTCCTGGCCCGTTGTACGCATTGCTGTTTTGTGCTGGCTCCAACTGATGAGGGTCGTAACGCAGCTGACGCATGCCGGGAACGCGAATGCGGACGAGGACGTTTGCCGTTTGTGTGTGTGTGTGTGCGGTTGGTGCTTTCAATTAAAATTTCAACGTGCACGTAACAACTTTTATTGAAATTACGTTTGCAGCCAGGTGCTCTCGTCCAGTTGCACTGCATACTTTATGGCATACATTTAAGGGCACATGACATAGACATAGATGCAGAATACGGGATGTGGGTGGCAGTTTGTAGAACATGCCACTAATGAAGCTCAAATGTGCAACAAATGAATGGGCCAATGCGAATGCACCGCAGCGACGACATGTGCTCGAGGTCACGGCAGTAGCATTTTGCACTCGACGATTAATAATGCGGATATTTGATTAATGTCAACGCCTGGACCCACCCCCACCTCGTAACATGCAAAAAGACAAGCAAACAAACGAACTTCAACTGTCACAATAAAACTTTCCATTCTTCTTTCTTTCTATTCATGTATTCACATAATCCAAGATGAAAAATAGATTTTACCAAAAAATTTCACTACCCAAAATGCTGACAAGGACATTCCGGCAAGCGGAGCTCAACGAGCTGACATTCTGGGTGGGTGTGGTCGGTCGGCGGTGCTGGCTGGCTGGCTGAGTGGTTGGTTGCTCGCTTGGGTTGTTACATCAGCTAAATGGTTAAGCGGACTGCTAGGAGCAGTGCAAAAAACGGCTACAAATTTTTGAAAAAAAAAAAAACAAAGAAAAAGCGTCTACTGCCGACTAGTCTAAATGTTCATGGAATTGGTGTTGGTTTTTGCTTTCCCTGTTTCCCTTTTCCTGCTCACGCTTTCTCTCTCCCCTTTTTTTCTGTGTCCGAGTCCACTGACTTTGCTACATGACAATGAAAATCTGCATTGCTTTTATGCTCTGCTAAAAGGCATTACAAGTTGGTCATGGGGATGGTGAAACTACTACATATACTAGCTGATATTACCTGTCTTTGAAGGGCAGAAGTCAAGATAAAACTATCAAAAAAGTTGGATTTTGTTATGCTTACCTCAATTTTGAAGAGGATTAGAAATAAAACAAGTAAGAAAGTTGGTCAAGCCCGACTAAAATATACACTGTAACTAACAAAGTTTGTGTTAAGGTGTTTGAAGTGCTGCCCAACGCCATGCGGCCGGTGCTGCCCAGCATAATTGTTTGTATTCCTTATAACTTAACTATCGTTCATCCGATCTTTACCTAGACTTTTGGCAGATCGATAAATAGTCCTGATTACTAAATATACCCAGAAGGAATGAACCTTCAATCTATAAAATTGTCGGAGATATGACGGTTTTTATAAATTGCGGTAGCCGGATGGGGCGTGGTAAAAATTGAAAATAAACTTGATCTGCCTGCAAACCTCTATCTCTTACCATCTCTGAGATGGTAAGACAGACGGACATGGCTAGATCGACTCGGTTGTTGATGCTGATCAAAAATATATATACTTTATGGGGTCGGAGATGCTGCCTTCCGCCTGTTACATACATTTGCACGACTTTAGTATACCTTTTTACTCTACGAGTACCGGTTATAAAAAGTACCACTGAGTGAACAATCTGAAGTCCCTCTAGTTCATGAGAACTGGTCACTCACGCTGCTTTACCAAATAATCGGTACCAGGTACCCTATCGTAGATGCTTACTGCAGTACTTACTTGTAAGGCGTTAATCTTCTATCTATAAAACTGTCGAAGCTACGACGTATTTTCCGAATTTCCAGGTCAGGAGAGGGCGTTGCAAAAATTGAAAAAAGGTGTGAACGATATGATTCGCCCTTCACAATCTGGCGGTTGTGCGTTCCTTTTATACTTCATATTCAAAACTCGTTACTCAGTAATCGATAATAGTTCTCGATTCTAAGTATTTGAAAGTACGTTCTCCATATTAAGTACTCGATACTCAGTATTTGATACTCAGTATTAAGTACTCGATACCAAGATCTCGATACTCAGTACTCGATTCTAAGAATTCGACCCTAAGTACTCGATATTAAGTACACGACACTCAGTATTTAATACTCAGTGCTCGATTCTAAGTACTCGATACTTATTACTCAATGCCAAGCACTTTGTAACCCGATTCTAAGTATTCGATACTTAGTACTCGATACTAAGTACTCTATACTAAGTACTCGATCCTTATTATTCGATTCCAAGTACTCGATACTCTGTACTCGATTCTAAGTATTCGGTACTAAGCATAATAAATATTCGGGTCTAAATACTCGATGATAAATTTTAGATACTCAGAGTGTGTTTGTATTTGTCTTTGATTTTGTCTTTGTTTTGTCTTTGTTTCTGTGTTTGTGTTTGTTTATGTCTTTGTTTTTGTCCCAGCAAACATTTCTTATCGCGGAAGATAAGAATGCGAATCGCTTTACTCTAGCGATATCGCACAATAATCGCATTCTTATCTTCCTACGGAAAGAAATGTTACACTATGCGATAACTTCTAGGCGATAGGAAAGCGTTACTTCTGGGAGATAGGAAAAAGCCACTTCTGAGCGATAAAAAAGCGATAAGAAACAAAAATTCTGGGAAAAAACTGTTTCCCCTCCTGGAGCTAGGAATGCGTTTCTTTCCTGGAATTAGGAATACGCTTCTTCCTAACATTAACATGAAGTTCTGAAAAACTACGAATTAGATAAATTTATATAAGCTTTTCACTTTCACTGGGATTCGAACCCTGGGACCCTCGGACTGATTTGATTGGAATGCCGTCTCTACCAATTGCACTATCGGACAGACTGGTTGCTACACGGCTAAAATACTACTTATATTGACTAGCCTAAAAGTGTTCACCAATTTATTTCTGGCATATTGCAAAGATAACACCACTTGTAGTTATCAAGTTTTTATTCCGTTGTCTCTTTATAAATATAAAAGGGGCAGCTAAAAATCGCAAGTTTCCGCATTGGATGGAAAAAATGCGATACCACATACCACAACGTAGAATTTTTGGTGAATGGGCTCTTGGAAAGTTGGCCGAAGATCCATTTTTTTTTACTGAAAAATTGTGTTCAGCGACGAAGCTCATTTTTTGCTCAATAGGTACGTAAATAAGCAGAATTGTCGATTTTGGAGTGAATATCAGCCAGAAGCATTGCAAGAGCTACCAATACATCCAGAAAAAGTCACAGTTTGGTGCGGTTTATGGGCTGGTGGCATCATTGGACCGTACTTCTTCAAAGATGATGCGAATCGTAACGTAACTGTGAGTGGTGAGCGCTACCGTGAGATGATATCCAACTTTGTTTTGCCCAAAATGCAAGAGCTTGACTTGCATGACATGTGGTTTCAACAAGACGGTGCCACATGCCACACAGCACGCGCAACAATGGACTTATTGAGAGGCGAGTTCGGTGAACATTTTATTTCACGCTCGGGACCGGTCAATTGGCCGCCTAGATCGTGCGATTTAACTCCCTTTAGACTATTTTTTGTGGAGCTGTTAAAGCTCATGTCTATACAGACAAGCCCGCTTCAATTGACGCATTGGAAGACAACATTGAAGCATTTATTCGTGAGATACTGGCTAAAATGTTGGAAAGAGTATGCCAAAATTGGACAAAGCGGATGGACCATTTGATGCGCAGACACGGTCAACATTAGCATGAAATAATCTTCAAACTTAAAATTATATGGACCGTACTATCAATTCAAATAAAGATTTCATGCATTTTTCTGAATTTTATGTGTTTTTTTTTTAAAAACTTTCCTATAGCTCTTAAAAATCACTCTTGTATAAGGGGCAGCTAAAATATCGCAAATTTCCGCATTGGATGGAATTAAATGCGATACCACAATCCCTTTTTATCCCCAAATGATCTCCTCAAACTTTCACCAAACACCCCCTTTGAAAAGTGGGATAAACAATACGAAAAAATGTTTGCAAGGGTCTTTGTTTTTTTGTTTGTTTTTTGTGTTTGTCTGCCGACCAACGCTATATCAACGTTCCGTCGACGATTTAGTGACTGTCGTCGACCCACCCTTAAACCCCTTACAATGGGTTCGACTGACGTATTTTGCAAGGCGATGTCCGCTCAATAACCTTAACGGCAGGAACCGACATGAGCGACGCTCGATAGACGAAATGCCATGCAGAGAAGCAACATGAGCGACGCTCGATAGACGAAATGCCATGCAAAAAAGCGACAGATAGTAAGCCTCAATCGTTGCCGTCACGACGCATCACCGTACAAAGAGCAACACTGGGTTGACGCAAATACTGTGACTGACCCCAGCCGTACTAGAGGGTTGTTATTGTCATTGTTTTTGTGTTAGTTTTTGGGTTTGTTATTGTGTTTGTTTTTGTGTAATTTTTTGTCTTTGTCTTTGTTATTGTCTTTGTTTATGTGTTTGTTTTTGTTATTGTCTTTGTGTTTGTTGTTTGTTTTTTGTTAATGTTTTTGTTTGTTTTTTGTTTTTTTTTTGTCTTTGTTTTTGTGTTTGTTTTTGTGTTTGTTTTTGTCTTTGTTTTTGTCTTTGTTTTTGTCTTTGTTTTTGTCTTTTTGTGTGTGTGTGCGGGTGGATGTTCCTGGCCAGCAAACTGATATTGCACACCCCACCGTTTCTAGGTGCTCCCTTTCATACACACAAGTGTAATCTAATGTCCAAGCTTCATGACAGTTGAAGCTTAATAATTTGAAACATTCGATACCCTTCGCAGGTATCAAATACATTTTTGTTAGTGTATTTCTTGCAGTGTCACACCGTAATTTCGACTACTTTTTCTGGTTTTTGTTACTGATGCTTCGTTTGGAAATTGTCATTCAGTATTCCCAGTTCTGCTGATTTTCTGCTGTTTCTGCACTTTCTCAACTTCCCAGAGGTCCCTCCGCCCACTCGACGCCTTGTCGCCTCACTCGCCGCCCCAAATCGGTCCATTTGGTTGACATTGCTGAATTAAACCAATCACTACTATTTTCACACTTAACTTGCAATTTGCATAAAATATTACCCAAGACCCAACAGAGTCAAGCAGCCGGCGACAGAGCATGTGGGTTGGCTGGCTGGCTGGGGCCCGCGCCTGGGGAGGAGTGGGACGACGGAGACGCCAAGCGGGTCATGGACTGGGCGCATGCAAATACCCAACCATTGACAGTTGCGTGTGAATTTATTTTATTTCTTTATGTATATTTTACGCTCGCACAAACACACTGGGCCTCTTGGCCGGGCATTGAAAATGTAATTTTGCATTTCCTTTTGTGGAAAAATGCGTGGGCTGTGCTTACTTTTCGACATGTTGACTTTTCGCTTTTTGTGTGTAGAAAACTGAATTTAGTTTACGGGTCTGTAGCGTGTGCAGTCATTAGTGCAAATGTTGCCTAAAACTCGAAAACTCGAAACAAAACATTACGCTACATTTAACAAATGGGCTATGCTTCTGCATGCGTACTTACCGACGTACATATGTAGAGTATGTCGGCACCGGAACAAAGGCTTTAATGTTTCCATCCCGCTGACAAAGGACTTAGGCGAATATGTTCGCGTTTAGGACATTAAATGCCCGTTTTGAACATGTCTAAAACAGAGAACTGACTTGGGTGTGGGTCGTGGATAAAGGAAAGATACGTGATGCACGTGGGTGTAAATGGGTCGGGCCAGTGGACAGGTATTTGCATTGAGTCTTAAACTTTGAGCTTAGAAGCACTCAATTGAATAAGTGAATGTTAATGCCTTGCGGTATTCCAGCACAGAACTTTTCCTCTGAGATTTTTTATTTTAAGTTTTGGGTAAATGGTAAAATATACACTGTAGTTTTTCTTTGTTTAGTTTTTGTTAGGTTTAAGTTTTTGATTTCTCGTTGCTGTAGTAAAATTGATTCGGACTTATTTATTTAAAATGTGAGACCTTTCCCCATGGGGCTACATGGGAATCTCTAGTGATTTTTGTATAAGCGATTGTGTTTCAGACAAAAACTGATTTCATTTATATGTGAAGTGCCTCCAAAATGCAAGGCTACTAGATTAGATGACGAAAGTTGAGCGAATTCAAGCCGACTGTTCAAAGCCAAGTAGATTTAGGTAGTACGTTCAAATCGCTTACCATTCAACATCTTATCAATCAACTTGTCACTTTTTCATATAAAGGTAAAGAATTTAAATATGAAAAGCAAAACGTTTATACGAAAATCACTAGAGATTTCCTTGTCACACCCGTTTATGTTGGTTTTATTTGGGGTTTAGTGTTGGCCGTCATCCCTCACTGCAGTCAAAAAAATTTATGGCTCAGGCGTTCTCTTATGCGATCTCAATATATTGATTCTTTGAATCAACAGTGCGGGCTTTTGATTTCAAAGTGCAGACACTTTTGATGAAATAACTATTTTTTTTAGTATTTTACCAATATATTTTGGGTCTTTGACTAAAAATTGTACACGTCTTTTTTCGAATTTTATCTAAAAAGTAGCAAGTTCTGATTTTAAGATCAACTCATTTAAATTTTAAAGAGTTTAAGGACCTGTGTCCTGTACGTTCACAGGCGCTTGACATTTGGCTCACAAAGTCTCTTTATAGAAGAGCTGCTCAATTAGGGTGGATGATAAATAGCAGAAACAAATTGTCATTAAGGAACAAGGCACATATATACAAGGCAATTATTGCAGCTTTATGGAGATTCTACTTCTTTGGCCATTTGATGGTAATAAAATCATCACAACCGTTTTACGGTCTCGGCCGCTGCCACTAATACCCGCCACTCACCTCTGTCCCGAGCGACATCCCCCCAAGGAGGACACACTCGGCTCCGCAATATCTCACTGCACCTGGTCTTTGGTTAGAAAAATCGTAGAATTTTTTAAAATGGTTCATTTCCTTACATTTATTGACGATAAGTACAGATACACTACGGCAATTTTCATGAGAAATAAAAGTGAAGTCTTTAAACATTTCAAGGCCTATAGTCACAAATGAAAAAGCAAACTGCAGCTAATCTAGCCGAGGTTGAGGAGAGTAAAGAAAGTAAAGAATAAATCAAGCAGCTGAAAGAGCAACTACAAGCGGCTAACGATCTTATTGAAACTCAACGTAAAGTACAAACGGAGCTGCTATCTACATATGAATTATACCAGCAGCAAACTGCAGCTAATCTAGCCAAAACCAAAGCTGAATATACAGCAGAAATCTCGATTCTTCAAGAAGAAATTCAAACTTTGCAGTTAACCCGACAAGAAAATAGTGTTTAGTTAGTTTAATAAATATTAATGTAAAAAGAAATAAGAAAATAACAAGTAGGCATGCTGGCGTGCTCTAGTAAAGTCAGAAAAATATAAGAGAACACGAACTGCTCACTGCAAGTTTAAAAAGCAGAATGAAGCGTAGTATAATTAATAAGGTAGTGTCATCAGAAATTCACCATGCGAGAGAGGTAACAGTTGATAAAAACATGTGAGAGCAAAAGGGATAGCATGATTGCTTTCAGATTTGTTTCCACCTTATCCTTGCTGTTGTAAGAGAAAAAGAGACAGCATGATACAAAAAAGCATCGCAATGCAACACAACGCCTGCTATTCCATCAAATAAAATGAAAGAACTTAGGAGATATATACGGGGTGACACAGAAATCTCTAGTGATATTCGTATAAGCGTTGGCATTTCAATTTTAAATTCGTTACCCTTATATGTAAAGCGACAAGTATGTTTTCGGTTGCTAGATCAGATGGTGAATATTAAGCGATTTGGACCTACTACCTAAATCTACCTGGCATTGAACAGTCTGTTTCAATTCGCTCAACTTTTCTCAACTAATCTAGTAGCCTAGTATTTAGGAGACACTTCACATAACATGGCAAGCAGTTTTAGTTTGAAATACAAGCGTTTATACGAAAATCACTCGAGATTTTCGTGTTACCTCCGATATTTTTCATTTATAATTATGTAGTTTATTTGTAGGTTAAGAAGGAAGCATCTCTAACTCTATAAAGTATATGTATTCTTAATCAGCATTAACAGCGGAGTCGATTTAGCCATTTCCGTCTGTCTGTATGAGCAAACTGATCTCAGAGATGGTAAGAGATAGAGGTTCGACATGTATGGGACAAAAACTTGTTATACTTGCAAGCAGATCAAGTTTATTTTCAATTTTTGCCACGCCCCCTCTCGTCCCCGCAGATTGAATATAAACGTAAAATCTTCCACAGTTTTATAGATAGAAGGTTCGTTAACGTTTAGATCGGATGAACGATAGTCGAGTTATAAGGAAAACAATTACTGGTCGCAACGTTGATAGGCAGCATTTCACAGGTACAGGATATGTTATAGTCGGGCTAGACCGACTTTTTTACTTGTTTTATTATTTAGAAATTCGCCATGAAATCATTTTTTTTTTTGTCGATGTGTACTTTGAAAAATGCGAATAGCTTAGTCCAACGGTAACCAAATTCATTGGGCCAACATTTGTTCAATGGAGAAATAAATGGGCTTATATAATTAAACTTAAATAAAAATCGCATAGAATAAAATAGTGAAACCAGTGGGGGGTCAAAGTAGAAATATTGGGAAAAAAGGAGAAAATGCCAAATGCATTTCTTAGCCATTAAGCTAAATCTGTCAAACCATTGATTACCATACTTAAGATTCCTCTTGTCGCTATTGGAATTTCTTTAAACTATCAGACAGTCCCTGCGCGAGTTATTTAAATTTAAATGAGTACGAAATGTACGAAAATAAGCGGTTTTTGGGCCATAACTTCAGATTTTGGGGGTGCTGGGAAGAAACCAAGCATGAGTCAATGCTATACTCGACGTGCTTTACAGCGAAAGGTGGATCATTTTAAAAGTATATTTTCGCTGTAACAGGGTGTAATCTGTGCATTCAGTGCAAGGGTCAACTTAACAAAATGTATAAAAAGAACGAGTTTCATTCATTACATCAGCCGCGAGTTGAGCTGAGGTGAATCACTCACAAGAGAATTGCGTTTTATTGATCATTGGTCCTTCGTCCCTGAAAAGGCCAGCTTGCTAAATTAAACGGCATTTGCTCAGGTCGAAAAAATCATATTCCAGGAGAAAACACTGACCTGCCTATCGTTGGGGACAGCCCTACGAGAGGAGGTTTCCGGCAATAAAAAATCGCTAAAAGCACTGACCTGCCAAATGTCAGGGATCGCCTTGTGTAGGGGGGTTTCCGGGGATCAAAAAATTGCCAAGAAACACTGAACTGCCTACCGTAGGGGACTGCTTTGCGTGAGGAGGTTTCCGGCTATCAATGGCCAAAGTCATGGTCCGGAATTGCCCGGCGTAAGGAGGGCTTCAAAAGAAGGAAAGGTGACTTTCATCAGGCAAAAAAAGGGAAAGAAGGAAGGAAAAAAGTAGCAGCATCGGGTACAAGGCCCGAAAACTACAATCTTCAAAAGGAGAGACGGAGCAACTGAAAAGAGCAGCAATCCTGGAGCTGATCGATGTCATTTACTAAAAATGTTTTATCAATCAGAGAAAATCAAGCTTCATAATTTGTTTTTTTGACGGCGCAAGATGTTTTAGCAAACATGGCATTGTTAAAATTGACTTTAAAACATGTATAGCATGCCAAATTAAAGTTTGTTCAAAAATGTTAAGAAAAGATCTGTAAAAGACACACCTATGTAAAAATGCAGTCCACTTAAAACTAATATTAATATTACAGTCCACCATCAAAGAAAAAAATACTGAGTTCAAAATACTTTTATTTGTCGCCCTGTGCAATATGTTCAAAGACATTTTAAACAAGTGCAACTATCAGTTTGAGTGGAAAACATGCGCAGAGGCCATCCAAAAATACATTAAGATACCAAACTCCGCAATTGTTAGAATGTAAGAAGACCCATGCATTGAAAATCTGTGCATTCAGTGCAGGGGTCAACTAATCAAAAATGTATAAAAAGAATGATTTTCAAAATAAATATTCATTCATTACCAGAGCTCCAAGTTTAGCTAGCTAAGGTGGATCACTCGTAATCACATTGCTTCTCTAAGTATCCTTAGAAATCGAGTTTCAAGTCAATTGGATGAAAACTAGATTTTCACATGAAGAATTTTTCGTCCGTTTTCCGCTTGATTAGGGCTGTGAGTTGATAATCAATTGGTCAGTCAGTCGGCATAAGAGATTTAAGTTCTTTATTATTGGAAAGCTTAAAATAAAATCATAACTCGATCAGCTTACACAAGCCACCCGTCGTGGTCTCGTGATCTCTCTAACGATTTCTATCAAATTGCATTAAGCCTAAAATATATTTTTACCTTATTTAAATTTAAATTATTGAACTCACTGCCATTCAATGATACATTAGGCAGTTACATTTTACATTTGTAAGCCCCCCACCAATTTCATTAGCTGACTGGCACTTTAATTATCAATATGTGGCGGCTCTTGATGGTTCCAAAAAAAATAGGTGGAAATGTGTACGTACCTCTGTCAAAATGATGTTATTTAAATGAACACATTCTGTGGGTTAGAAACGGGCAGCCATTTGCATGTGCGGTCGATTTGAACTGTGGGAAATTGCATTGTTTCATGGCACATTTGCTCTCTGGTAGAAGAGCCAGCATTGTGTTAACAAATACACTTAGGCAAACACATAATTTCGAGTATTTAACAAAAATAAACAGGATGTAAAACATTTTATGGCAAGCTCTGGCCCCCCAGCAGTGGATTACTTCCCCGCTCTTGCACACAGACAGAACAGACAGACAGACATTTGCATACTAGTCACTTGCACTTTTGGCTGCTGATGTGTTCAAAGTGCTCAAAGCTGCTGCTGCTGCTGCTGCCCACGCACATTCAGTCAGTCAGTCAGTCCGTCTGTCCCCTCTCCCCTTTTGCTTGTCCACTGCCTTTGTCTCGCACTCGTTTGGCGCCTGGCACTTATGCGCATTTCCATTTGCAATTGTTATTTCCCTCTTTGTGCTCATGTGCATGCCTCGAAGGGTTGCTCCTTTTTTTGTGTTTGCCGTTGAAACAATATGCCGCCGCTTTAAGAGCACGCGTAAATTTTCATAAAAAACTTGGCATGCAGCTAATTAAAAGAGCTGTAAATTATGTGTAGCAACTAAATGCAAATGCAAACGTTAACTAGGCGAACGGAGGACTTGCAACTCGGTCCGGAACGGTCACCTTAATTAAAATGCACAATTTTGCACTTTTGGCCAGAGTCGTACTTCTGCTGCATTTGCATTAAAAGTGGCATAACCCCCGCAGCCCCGCAGCCAGCCACCCGCTGCACATCCAACAAACATCAGGGGAGCAGCCTTGGCGACATCGCTTGCTTCCCAGTGTCAGGCAATTTATTTGCCTTCCCTTTGGCCCGTATTGGGTTTCTGTTTTTTACAACTTTTTGTGCACTTTCCACATTCAGTTGTAATTTTTGGTGTGCGGTTTGCGTTCATTTCGCGTATGAGCGAGCGGCCCTTTACTCCTCCCAGGAGGGCTCACAATTAAAAAGCTCAACACAAAATATATACTACAATGTCGCAAACTCCATACAGACAGCAGCAGCAGCGTCATCATCATCATCATGAAAAGCAGCAGCAATTGCCCCTCAGTGGGTATGAGCTTAGCTGGAAGAGCAGCTCCGATGAGTGTTTTGTTTACTCTGGTTTAGATAACTCGAGTGCAGTTTGATAAGTCAGTGACTTTTGGGATAAAATCATCAACTCAAGAGATTTGTATTTGCCGGTGTAAGAGTTGTCCCTTATATATTTGCAGAATATCCGAATCGTAGGACCAAATGATTTTGAGGTAGTGGGAGAAAAGGGATTGTGCTGGGGTTGAGGTTGTTGGATCTAGATGCATCCTCGTACCATCAAATTATTTGGTCCTTCGAGCCGGATATTCTGAGATTTTAAAAGGGCATGACAAACAAACATACTCAGGCAATGAGTTCGTTATTGCTTCCAATCAATATCGAGTGTGGCCAACTGCTCAGTCCACTGCTTTCACTGTTCCTTTGTCTCTGATGTGTTGTATAGGATTCATGTTTAGTTCCCCGGTTAGAAAAAGGCGATAAAACTCGTTTCAATTTCAGTTAGACATTGGCAAATACTTCTTTAAAAAGGTTACAAGTTCCAGTGAAAACGTTTTATGCCTCGATCCATCAAATGTTCAATTTATTCCAATAAATTTCTTGAAATTCTCTTCTTGAATTTCCTTGGTTGGGCATTGATAACATTTCTGATTGAGTACACGAGATTCAGGTGGTTCCAGGTGGCTCCAATTTTGATATAACTTCGATCACAGCCTTATCAATCAACCCTCGTAGTTCCACTGTGACTTCAGTTCAATTAATTTAATGTGGCAAGCAATCAATTTGAAATTGTAAGATAATCTTAAGCCAATTCACCAAGTAAACCTCATTCGAACCCTCGATCCAAACCATTCATTTGTTTCTTGGGTTCTGCCCCATAAAAATATTGTGGCGCCACTTTACTGCATTTTATGCTTTATGACCACCACAAATGAGTGCACACCCTGCCACAGTCAGACAGTCCAGCCTCTAGCACTCAGAACGTTGCAACTTTTATGCACGCACACATAGAATTTGATTATGCCACGCTTGGCATTTGCTCTGTTTTTCTTTTTGTGGCATTTGTCATGTTGCATAAATGCTGAACTTTTTAATTTTAATTGTTAAAAGCTTTTTTGTTAACGTGGCCCGACCCAACTCGTTGGCCATACAAATTAAGCAACATTAATGCATTTAAACGCCTGCACAATCACACACACACACACATGGCCAGCAGAGAGTCCCATTCAGTTATGGAGTAGTTAAGGGCCATGTGCAACAGTTTTCCTTGCCTGATAAATTAAACAACAGAAGCGACCAGCTATGAATCGCGCACTGTCCCACATCTGGCTTCCTTGGCCAATGCAGTTGTGTCGTTCAACTTTTGGCTGGCCATAAACCACACGCATTGGTGCCACTGCTACCCGGCACTACTACTTTACCTGACCCTGGCTCATGGCATATTAAGCATACGCCATGCCGGCTGCCATTCATAGATAAATTGTCGGTGCATTTAATATGAAAAATTATGCCACCGGCAATTTAAATCCGGCAACTGTAAAGGCAAAACAGTTTGCATACATTTCATACAGCTATGCGAGAGCTGCCATTTATATTGAGTTCCTCGGAAGCAATTGCTATGGGAAGCTTAAATTTTGAAATGTAATTTTACTTCTAAGGCCCAGTTCTCACCTCGACAAAAAATCAAAGCTTGTTTCGAACGGCTAATGAGCATCAAATCAATGAAAAAGTAACAAATTTTTGTTCACATAACAAGCCCGACATTCACGGCAAAACACCAGATCTGGTCACACTACATTACAACAAACCAGCGCGGCCATTCAAAAAGCGAACAAATGTTCGGAAATCATGAACAACTGGTGTTCTGCACAGAAAAAAAATGGCGAGATAAAATCAAACTCAAACAGATTGATTTGATCTCGGCCTTCGGATTGAAATTTCAAGCTGGAGTCGTACTAGATCGTGCTAGATACAAATTCGAAAAGCTCCTGAGAAGTGTGTATCAATCCGAAAAGGCAAATGTGAATCTCGAATTCGTACTTGAAAGTCCAATAATCTTGACTCCAGATTAAAGTGAGTACGGAAAACGGACACTGAAAACGTTGCTCACCTATACAGACACCTCTTAGAGAAGAAATAAGTCAGTACTGAACTCCACTTTAGGCGGTACAGACGTGTCATAAATTGTATGTCAAAATGTTCACGGTTTTTTGATTTCTGTTTAAATGTGTTATAATTGGAAATTGTATTTGTAGTGCCCCTGAAGACGGATGCCGATGCGCGTCCGAAATATATTGGATGGAAAATAAAATTTAATTTGAGTTTTAATCACGACCTCGAGCCGGCTATCAACGATATTCGAATCCTTATTACTAAATATGTCCAGATGGTACGAGCCCTCTGTCTATAAAACTGCCGGAGATGTGCTGGGGCGGGAAGGGGCGTGGCAAAATTTGAAAATAAACTTGATCTGCCTGCAGGTATAAGAAGTTTTTGTCCCATATATGTCAAACCTGTACTCTCAGAAAAAAACGGCTGCCAGCATTCTAAACGAAACGGGATTGAATTTAACCTTTTTGT
This sequence comes from Lordiphosa collinella, assembly GCA_018904265.1. Classification (NCBI taxonomy): domain Eukaryota; kingdom Metazoa; phylum Arthropoda; class Insecta; order Diptera; family Drosophilidae; genus Lordiphosa; species Lordiphosa collinella. The sequence goes on from JAEIFV010000463.1 coordinate 43,658, forward strand.
ACTTGAAATTTCAAGTATGATTCGTTATTGGGTTTACTTAAATTGAGTACAAAACATTCTCAAGCCAAAAAACGAGTCCTATTATTATTGAAATGAGAACAAACATTCTTGAATCAGGAACATTTTGTACTTACAGTTAGTTCTAGTACAAAATAAGTTAGATTGAGTACAAAATTGACTTATAATGCTAGCTCCCAAAAGTGTGGAACGGAAAATGTAAATTATTTTTAAGCGAGTCTGTTCTTAAAATTCCCAACTGATTCGAACTCTTTTGTTTTGGAGTGATGGATAATTTTTTGATCTACTCAAAGCCTCGGAAATAATGCCATTCAAATGCCTTTGGGGAAGCTCAGCTCAGCTATTTCCAGGCTGCGAATGATATATTTAGAAGACGCAAGTGATCTGCCTTTGCCTGGAAGCACAAGACCCGTAAATTTGGCGGTCGCTCTTACTTCCAAGCACAGTAGTCACTCTTTATAGACTCACCAATATGTCGACAAAGACCTTCTCGATGCAATGAATTGTGTTTGTTGTCTTTGCATATTGTGTTTGTTGTATGTGCTTTTTGATATATTTTAAACTTTTGATTTGGATTGAGGGATATGTATTTTGCTCATTGAATTGGGTTTGGAACACTTTTCGGGACTTGGCTTACACTTTACTAGGTTTTTCTCTAATCTTACACGCGTTTCTGCCACCTTTGGAGACCATAAAAAATATAGCCCAATTTTTTGCCACAAACACTAGACGACTTAATCGGCCACTCTCAGCAACATCACACACTTTACTGCAGCCAGGTTCTCATGTGAACCTCGTGAACTCCTCCGCTTGCTCCGGCCTTCAGAGGTCTCTCGCTCAGGCTTGGAAATTCTATCTCTCCCACGTCTGGAAAGTAATGGTTCGGAAGAGTTAGCTAAAACCACGAACTTTTCTTTACCTTGCACATGGGAAAGTGTAAGAGCACTTTAGACTGGGGCCAGTCCTAAGCGCCGAAGGCGGGCCTCATACCTGTCTTGCTTCACAATTTGGTTGACTCAATTTTGGTAAAGTTTGGTAGTCGTTCCTATGGGTTGTTTTTTTTCAGGCCTCTAGCAAAGCGACTCCAGTAAATAGCTTCCCCACTTGCAGATTTTCATAAATCAAAAAGTCCGCAATAAATTCTTTACCAAATCGGCCTTAGCTCAAAAATAAATACCTGTACTAGCAGATCACAATTAGTTGAATAATTTAGAGCTGATTGCTTGACCATAAGCCTTAGGATGGCCTGGCGGCTTCGAGATTTTCAAACTTTTAAGTTCTGGTATTGGGCTTGGTGTAACTTGAGGACAGAAAAATTTTATGACCAGCTCGATCAACCACTCAAACTGGAAAAAAAAGGGCTTGATCACTCGAGGGGCGGATTTTCTCACATCGAAATGTGGCATATCACATTATTTCGCTAACTATCCTTATAAGCCGACAAAAAAAGTCCCAAACTTTTTACTCTACTCAGCTCCAACGGACTCGCGCTCACCCTTCCATTCTCATTCGCACTCACTTATATTGATGTACATAGCATGTAAAACGCAAACGCACAAAACAGTCGCAAGTAACTTTTGTCGTGACGGCGCTTGCGCCGACTTGTGCTTTTGATTGAAAGCAGAAGCTCCGATCTGCGCACCTGATCGAAAGCAGAGGCAAGGCAGTTTAGAAAAATCACAAAGCGACGACTGCAGCTCAATCAAGAGCGGACGAAATAAAACTTTTTGCAGTTTTTTAGCAATGCCGATTTCAAGTCAATTATGAGGATGGAACTTATAGCAAATTATATCAAAAAATAATGTTTGGCTGTGGCGCAGGCCCCACAAGTCAATCGGTTGACAAATAGTTTTCGCCGCACAATGTTTTCTAACATCCAAATCGATCTTAATGTCAAACTGTTGATCATTTCCCTTGAGTGCAGACTTTCCAGGAGCACATATCCCTTTCATGCTAGCTTCTTTTTAAACGACTGAGAAAATCATGTCCCCTTATGGTGGGAGAAAGTGTTTAACCTTATCGCTTTATTTTGCGATTTTGCGAGAACTCCACCCAATCTTGATCAAAAGTAGGCGATGTGTACAAATTTGACTGTAAAACTGCATGACATTTTCAAAGTTGGTCTTTAAAAATTCCACTCCGAAATTGGCCGACCATTGGAGGCAAGCCATCAGATGGGGATAAGAAAAAGATAGATTGTCAAGCCATCAGATGGGGATAAGAAAAAAATAGATTGTACATAAAGAAGCAAAATCTCCAAGAATTTAATGAAAAAACTGCAACATGACTGTCTTTTCCGATCCAACAACATTGAAATCTCACAACCATGTTTTGCGAATATAATTGAAAATGCTACTTTGCCACTTTGAATTTCTTTCCCCAACACTTCAGCCATTCGCACTTGACAATGACAGCAGAAAATCGTTGAGCCGCAATCGACCAGCCGCAGAAACTAAGTCGTTAAAAACGAAAAGTAAGAACCCTATCAGCTTACTGAAACTTTGCTTTAGCCCTGGCTTGGGAAAACGTGTTCGTTTGGTCGCTGCCAATTGTTGCAAGTTTGCATGTAAAGCGCCAAAACTTTATGCTAAACTTTTGGCATTTTATTTCTTTTATTTTTTGACTGAATTTTAATTCCCAGAAAGTATGTAAATGTTGTCGACTATCGAATGGCTCCGATGTCGTTAGATTTTATGTAAGAGCTTCAGTCCCACAGGGGATAGTGAGTGAGCACAAGGTAAACAAAGGCATCGTTTACAAGGCAGATTGCCTATTTATCTAGCACTCCACTCTAACGGCAACCTCAAACTAATAACGGCCTGGTTAAATATTTGTCGGGCCAGGAGCCGCTCATATTTGCCTGGTCAGGCATTAAAAATGAATAAGACTTATGGCTGATGGCTTAATAAACTAGAAAACTTGGGTCATGTAGCAAAAAAAAACTTTGCAAATTATGCAAATGCAGTTGCCCGGGTCGATGGACTTGCCGGTCGTTCCTGCCTTGCCCGTGTGCTTAATGGCGCAACACGGACTGCTCAATGGGGCAAGCACATAATTTTCGCACCAGGACCAAACCAGATGCAGTTGTAGTTCATCAAAGTTGGTTCGAACACAAACGAAACTTTGCCGTGAAAGATGCCTGGCGTCTAGCCCTGGCCTACCTAGTCCAGCTGCTGCTCTTGACAAGCGTTTTGGCAATGGCTTTGTAAAGTCAACTAACCCGAAATCCTTACAAAAGAACTGGCAAGTGGGGGAATGGATGGCAAATGCAAAAGCAAAGCAAAGTTTCGACCAAACTCTTTTGTGGCATCCATGTCAGGAGGGAGCGATGGAGAGAGTAGAGAGAGGTGGAAGGACGTGTCGCGACCAAAAGTTAGGTTTTTCCACAGACACGCCCTGTGGTTGCCTGGCCATTGGCCACCCCTCCCACCTCCGCCGACTGCAAATATGGCAAACATGTCTGTTAAGCAATTGCGGCAAACTTTTTTGGCCCAGCTCGAGGCAAACTTTGTTGTACTCGCTGTTGTACTTCTGTCCAAGTGCGAGACGAACGGCAGCTCGTAAATTTCAGAAATTTCAAAACAACAACAAATATTTTTCACGCGCTGACCAAAATTATTTTAAATCACCTGCTGCCCCGCATTTATCATTAGTGGCCCCCTTCCTCCACGTCGCCAGCAAGTCAGCAGCTCCCTAACGACCGGAGCCAGTCTTCTACTCCCTGGGCGACTACAACAAGCGCAAGATTTGCGAAAGAGCACTTTATTTTTGCCAAACCATTGACACGCCCACACACCCACCGCCCCACGCCCACGCTCATAATGGCAGGAGCTGCTGCTGGTGCTGCTGCTGCTGTTGCTTCTGATGTTATTTTGCCATTTTCGCGCTTGGTCGAGGAAAAACTGTTTTGTTATCACTGTGATAAATGGAAAATTATTTTGAATCGAGCAACTACTTAAAAGAATTCCCAAAGGTTGCAATAAATTTCGGCACACACACACACACAGCTGGGACATACAATACACACACACACACATATAGTCACACTCGAGGAAGGACAATTCTGTAAGGACGTTACGAGCTAAGCTCGGTGGCTTGGCTTGGTAATGTCGTGCCAGATAAAAGGACAAAAAAAAAAGTGATTGACGAAGCGAAAGCAAAAGTCATGGCCAAAATTCTACTTAGCAATGCAGTTGTCGCTTGCACAGGGAAGTTGGAGGGGGAGGAGAGGGGACCACTGCACTGGATATGTATTGAAACCTAAAGCAGAAAAATTAGAAACAAAGTCAGGTTTTTGATGTGAAACATCTTTAATGTCGTTACGGAGGATTTTAGTAGTTTATCAAATAGATGGCCACAACACCCAAAAAGCAAACACAAAAACAGACACAAAGACAAAAACAAACACATAAAAAAACGAAGACAAAATGAAACACAAAAACAAGGACAGAAACAAACACAAAATCAAAGACAAAAACAAACCCGAAAACAAAGACAAAAACGAAGTCAATAACAATCCCAAAGACAAAAACAAAGACAAACACAATAACAAACACAAGAGCAAACACAAAGACAATAACAAAGAAAAAAACAAAGACAAAATCAAAGAAAACAAGGAAGAAAGTCGGTCAAGCCCGACTATATTATACTCTGTACCAGTTGGGGTCGCCGCTCTCATTTGCTCCCGATTATATTATATAAAATCGGTATCCAGGGAACACCACGAGGAGTCCATTGCAATAGCAATGGGGTCGATATATGAATAAAGTCCTACGAGTCGACTTGAGTTGCTTAAATACTTGTCATTTAAGGTGCTGTTACATACTTTTGCACAAACTTATTATACTCTATGTACCTTTGGTACAGAGTAAAATTGGGAGAGAGGAGAGGGAGAAAAAAAACCTTTGCATTTGCCAGAGCTAGAGATGGGCGTACAATGCAAACTACGCGGGACTCCGGAGTGACCAGAACATCATTGTGATTGCTTGTTATTATGTTAGAATTAAAGAACTAGACTATTTTTATATTATTTGCAATTTAAACAATCCTCGTCTTAGTAGTCAGAAGGGTATCGGGCGATATATTTGTCCCGCGACCATCTCTAATTTCTCTCTCTCAATATTGTGTATGTGGGAAAGGGAGGGGGAAAATGAGAGCGTCCCAGTTAGCTGTCAGACAATATATTTGCAGGTTTAACTCATTTAAAAGGTGGAATTTTTGGCGGGGCGGAGTCATCACACCCACAACGATCCAATATGAATCGTTAAATAAAAATTTGTCCTAAAATATTGTTGGCTATCACTTTGCTGTTTAGTCGTTGCTCATATATACATACATCTACATACATAAGTATGTGTTTTGCTGCTGCAGGAGCAGCCCAGATATATTGAATTTTCGTTTGCTCATATCTTTACTACCGTTCATCCGATCTTTACCATTCCTTTGGCGGATCGATAAATAATCCTGATTACTAAATATGTCCAAAAGGAACGAACCTTCTATTTATAAAACTGTGGGAGATATTACGTTTTTTTTCCAATTTGCGGGGGCGGGAGGGGGCGTGGCAAAAATTGAAAATAAACTTGATCTGCCTGCAAGTATAAGAAGTATAAGTCCCATACATGTCAAACCTCTATCTCTTACCATCTCTGAGATCTGTGCGTTCATACGGACAGACAGACGGACATGGCTATATCGACTCGGCTGTTGATGCTGATCAAGAATATATATACTTTATGGGGTCGGAGATGCTTCCTTCTGGCTGTTACATACTTTTGCACAAACTTATTATACTCTATGTACCTTTGGTACAGAGTATAAAAACAAACACACAGAATACTGAGTATCTAAAATTTATCATCGATTACTTAGACCCGAATATTTAGAATCGAGTACTTAGTACCGAATACTTAGAATCGAGTACGGAGTATCGAATACTTGGTATTGAATAATAAGTATCGAGTACTTAGTATCGAGTACTAAGCTTCGAATACTTAGAATCGGGTACTGAGTATCGAGTGCTTGGTATTGAGTAATAAGTAACGAGTACTTTGAATCGAGGACTAAGTATCAAATAATGAGTATCGAGTACTTAATATTAAGTACTTACTATCGAATACCTAGAATCGAGTTCTGAGTATCAAGAACTTGGTATCGATTACTTAATACTGAGTCTCAAATACTGAGAATCGAGGACTTAATATCGAGAACTTAGTATCAAATACTTAGAATCGAGTACTTCTTTCGAATACTGATTATCGAGTTTTGAATATGGAGTATAAAGAAACGCACAACCGCAAAAATGTGAAAGGCGGAGCATATCCTATACTACATGTTTTACATGAAGGCCCCGTTAGTGTTAGCCACACTTACACCTTTTTTCATACACCTTTTACTAGTTCACCACACCGAATTTAAGAGACTTTTTCGAAACTTAATACATCTGAATATTCTCTAGAATTAGTACAACAGCTCTGCTTTACGAGACTTTCAAAGGAACAGGTACAAGCATTTGCTTGCAAAGTTGAAAGGAATAATAGTGTAAATTTACAATCGCTATGAATTTATTCAAAGATAACTTAAGGCTACAAAATTAGCTTTTTTCAGTATACTGAAGGATTAGTGAATAAACTTTTTAGGGGGCTCGGTTTCTATAATTCAATTTGCCCTTAAAAACGTGCACCCATTAGTAAATTCACGTAAACTATAACCCCAAACTGTGGCCCCTTTATCTGGAAATAAAGTTGTATAATTTCCAGAAACAAAGCAAGTAAAAAAGCTGTCACTGTTTGGGTCACTGTTTAGTAGTGTTGGTTTGTTCATGAGTGAGTAAACCAAATTAAGTTGATCACTAAACTGAGCAAGTGAACCTGTTCTTCATGAATTGTTCATTTTTGTTCGGTCAGAGTTTTTCAGTTGTTCTTGTTCACTCGCTCTTGTTCTGCGCGAGTTGTTCACTATTGCTATCAGAGATTGTTCAGACATACTTTTCAAAATCTGACACAAACTTGATTTGCGTTTATACCTCCTTAATGCCAAATTTTTTACTATAGTCCTGAGATCGACGCGTATAAGAAAAAGACGAACAACACATTTCTAAATCCGATGCGATCAAGAATATTTAATATAGGTCGGAATTATCCTCTCCCTGTTACATACTTGAATTGAACCCTTTCCATTTTTAATGGGAAGCGAATGATAAAAATGCACCATTTTAAGATGGCTAACAAATGACAAGAGGCCCAGGTGAACACTGAACAAGTGATCAACTGAACAAGTGAACAACTGAGCAATTAGAAAGAGTTGACTCACTTTGAAAAAAAGAACAGGTGAATACGTTCAGTGCAATGAACAATTTTTAACCAACACTACTGATTAGTCACTGTTTGGTCGTTGTTTTGATCACTGTTTTGGTCTGTGTTTTGGTCTATGTTTTGGTCACTGTTTTGGTCACTGTTTGGATACTGTTTTGGTAACTGTCAACTCTTCCCACACAACCCGGCTGCTGCTATGGCAAATTGCAAAAGCGGCTGAGTGCAAAGACAAAGGCAGCTCCACTGTACATTGACACTGAACATTTTTGACTATGTTGAAAAAGTCCAAAAGATTACCTTAGCGGAATACTCTTTTTTACTTTATGTTCGTCAAAATGGATTTTCTGGACCGATCCAAATTTACAGAATAACTTTTTTCCTGCAAAATAATTAAGAAATATATATAAAATTTAAAAAGAAACAAACGTTTTTTCTGAACTAAACAGTTTTACGCTTTGCATTCAGGAACGTGAGTTCAAAGATTTATGAGGATCGATTTGAAAGACTAAAAAAACTTGAATCTAAACGGATTTGCGAGGCTCGGTTCTGAACCGGTTTGCAGAAAAGTCCTGAACAAGAGCTCTTGCTCTCTTTATAAAGGTTGAGCTGCAGCATAGTTAGTTACTTTAATGGGTGAGTGTCTTACCTTTACCGAACAGTTTGGCTATTAGGCCACTATATTCTGCTTCTTCATCTTATAAAGGCACATTCTTGTTCTCTCTTTTAGAGACGCTATTCCTGCCCCAGAAAAACCCATTTGAGCCCTCCTTTCAGTATAAGTCAAGCGTATTCTGTAGTATTTGGGTAATAGAAAACTGTATTTGCCGTCATTTCTTTGTACAACAATATTTGTAAAATATATTAGACCTTAGAAATGTTAATTATTCAGCGGCTATTTAGAGTCCCCTGTGTTGTTGCAAATAATAATGCCGACCCTCTGGTCCTGGCTTATAAACGTGCTCTCGGAACTGATCCAAATTGAAGGAGCTGGCTTCATAGATAAACGCACCCTCAGAGCATTTCGAAGTTTGACTTATTTCTGATTGCGACTTGATCTTTTCCAATGATTTTTGGTTTATGCCATATTCTGCCCAGACGTCATACTCCTCCTCTGGCGTTTCCACGGTCTTTAGAGGCTCGCTTAAAGCTTCGCTAGATGGCTGAGGTCGTAGACTTCTCACACGCTCCGCCTGCCGCTGCATATCTCGCTCCACTTTCTGTATAATCGCATGTTTGCTTTCTAAAAGTTCTGCGCAAATGCCCTTCTCCGACTGCCGTGAGTCACCCACAAGGGAATACTCCAAAAGATATTTATTGCGGCGTAGTATGACTTCCACTTCGAACTCCACATCAAGGCCAAGTTCACATTCGCGACAGTCAAAGTGGGCGATGTATGTGTTGGTCTGCAGAGCGCGTACCAGCTGCTTGCCCACATTGTAGTCCAGGGGAATGGCTGTCATTTGCAAATGTTGCAGTCGATCGTGGTAACGCAACAGGTAGGCAATCTCATTTCCCACCACATCTCTGCTGACCTCAATGCCGGAGATGTTCAGATGCTCCAGGTGACGGGTGCCAGTGAGATGGCGGCAGATGGTGCGTAAAGCAATGTCACCCAGCGGATTGTGGGCCAGTCCCAGATAGTTCAGTGTGCAGTCCTCGTTCTGGGTGAGTGCAAACAATATGGCCTGCATGGCAGCCGCTCCCAGACAGTTGTGCTCCAGTTCCAACTTTTTTAACATCTTCTCGCGACTTAGCAAGATGTTCAGAGCCACGTTGCAGTTGTCCGCCAAACGGTCGTAGCCCAGATCGATTTCTTCCAAAGAATCGATAGTCTTGAGAGCTCGGGCCAAAACGTGCAACTGGCTGCTGTCCAAGCGAGTATTACGGAAGCGAAAGATTTTCAACTGCTCCAAAGTTTTAAGACCCTTGCCCAAGCGGGTGATGTCATCCAATGAGAGCTTGAAGTGACGCTTGTGATACTCGCGATAGTCCTGCGGACCCAGAAATTCCAAGGAAAATATAACCAAGTTGCTGAAGTAGCGCACAAAACTGAGATCTATGTGGTGACAGTATTCCGAGGGATAGTCAAAGCGATGGGCACGTCTAAGCAACTTATCCTTGTTGCGCAGATCCAAAATTTGGCTCTCGTCATCGTCGGGTTCGGGGGGAACCTCTATGTCAAAGACTCCACGTACTCTCTTCTTCTTCTTTCGCTTCTGTGGCTGCTGCTCAATGGGCACAGAACGCTTTATTTCGCGTCTTCGACGTCGCTCCTCGCGCTCTACACGTTTGGCGGCCTGTCTGTCCCTTAACTGCTGACGGGCCGCATTCCTGGCATGTCTTGCCCTGCGCTCGTTCTGAGAAGCTCGACCATCTAGCTGATCCGAGTTGTGTTCTCTGCCAGGGCTTGAAGTATCCGACCCGGAGGAGGCATCATCCCCTCCTATGTTGTAGGTTACATGGAATTTGGTTTTTTTACCCCCCTCTACGGCTGGCGGTTCGCCTTCTGCCTCTTCCTCCACTTCCTCTGGCTGTTCAGTGTCGGGTTCATCGCTGGATATGCGCTCCTCCTCCGACGACTCGGATGTAATGTCCAACTCCGAATCGCTCACCAGGTATTTTGTAAATGCAGACTCTGGCAGTGACTTCAGGTGTCGTATGTGCATTTCTTTGACATGCTCACTCACCAGCGCTCCCAGACGTGCCATCTCATCCTCGGGCCAATATTCCGCCGGGCAATTCTCCACCAATTCTACATACTTAATGCTTACCCCCTTGGACCGCCAGTCGTAGTCGTCTAACATTTTCAAGTGCAACGTCATGTCCTTGCTCTGGGCCAGCACCACGCGTCGCCAATATCTTAAATCCTCCACCAGGTAACAGTCCTGCAAGGCCAGATCCACCGGCAAAGAGTCATAGTACACTCTTAGCAACTGCTTATCCTCGCTCACAATTGGTGGTACCTGTTGAGTGCCACGTTTGGCCAGGGCCTCCACGCACAAATCCCTTAGGGTACCCACACGAAAGTTGTCTATAAAGGCCTCCGGGTAAAGCTCACGATTTTGTTCACTCGGCAGAGGTTCGGTGCCCGGTGGGGCCTGGTATAGCTCATATTCCGGCAAAGAGTCGGGCATCGTTTGGTCTGCGAGACAAATAGTTGTGTTGTGGTGTCCTGAAAGTCTCGTCATTATCTGCGTAGTCCATGGTGTAACAATGTTTTGTTGTTGAGCTAGCTCCGTGTAATGACAGGCTTTAAGCCGACTACCTTGTTGATACACAAACACTTCCCATTCCAGCAAAGTATACTTTAAACCAGCGCTAATATTTGCTGTTAATATCCTGGCAAGCACTTGCCAAGCACTCGAAGCAAATTTAAATTAAGCCAACCTTAATTGAGAGGAACCGAACAGTTTCTTTTCTTTCCTGTGACGACGACCGGAGTTTGCCTCTTCACGGTCGCGTTTTGTTTTGATGCCGGTGCGCTGCTTCAAGTTTCACCTGCGAGGCTATTTTTCTACCTAATGAAATAAAAATAGATGTGGTTAGCTGCTTGTTGAATAGTTATCTTTGTTTCTTTTGTATTTCCCCTGGCTGCTTGGCAACGGTGATGGTCTTAAATGCTTATGGTTGAAGCTAGTTTTGTAATGAGAATGTGAGCATTGAAAAATTCCAGTGGTTTAGATAATTGTTATGCACTTCTTGGAGATGACAAAGCGAGGACGGAGTTTAACGTAATTGGATGCCTAAAAATGCAGTGGAACTCTTTGACTAAGTATTCTTCTTTGTGTAGTAGCCTCTTTTAAGCGGAAAAAAGAGTCTTGCAAATTGGTTTAATAATGAAATGAAAGCAATATAATGCCATTCCAACACTGATTGATATTAATTTATTTTTTACTAAATAAATTTACTAATAGTTATGCTAAATTAGTAAAAAAAAAAAGATATTTTTTTTTTTTGGTTTGGGAAAAAAAAAAAAAAAATTTGCAAGCATGTGAAGGCATGCCACATCGCGATGTACCCGCAGCTATTTGTTCAATATTTTTGAGGTATTTACTCAATACTTGTGAGTGACTAGCTCCAATGCTCGGAGCTGAATGAATCTTTATATCGGATCATGCTCTCTTCCTTGAGGTAATTGCATTGAAGCGAAAGTTCCCTATTTCGCAATAGTACGGCGTAATGTATGGTATGCTTTGAGTACACAGAGAAAAGAAACTACATGTCAAAACTGCATGTAGCTTTTCTACATGCCTCCTTTACTTTTCACATTTCTACATAAAACATGTCGCTTATGAAAAATATATATTTTCTTTGTTTTCTTTTTCAGAATGTTCTCAACGGTCACTACTCCGCTTTCATTTATCATTTACAAGTACCTTATCTCTAATACTAACATACTCAACGATAACATATCGATATACTTGTACATATTTACATCTTGTCGGTTAGATCGCCCTCAATCTCAGCAGAATTCAATACCTATCCCTATAGTGACCATGGTAGTTCGGTGATGTAAACTTCTCAGAATGAAGTGTAATATGCACCGCAATCGCTTTCGGATGTAAAGCTCATTTAACGGCTCTAACGGTTTATCCAGGTTTTTAGGCACTAGGGGCTAAAAGATTCTTCGGGTCCATTCTAAAAACCGAGAATTTTGTACTTGGATTAAGGACAAACGTAATCGAAAGTACGGTAAGTACGAAAATACTTAATCCAAGTACAAAATTCTTGAATCTAGAACAGTTTTTTTAGTCCCGAAATACTTGATTTAAGACTGTTTCGGATAGAATAAGTACGTCTCGAATTATTTTAAAATCGTTTTGATTTTACTTTTAGGTTGCAAAGGCTGGAAATATTCAAAGGCCATGAAATAGCCTATTTGGTCAAAACTGTAGGTCAGAAATGTACCATTAATCCATAGCAAAAGAGTTAAAACCGGTTCGGAATTTAAAGAACAGACTTTTAAATAAATAAACACAAAAACCTAATAAAAACATGAAGCATAATCCCACTGTCAAACCCCTATCTCTACACTGAGATCTGTTTGTTCAAAAACACACATCGACTGGCTGTTGAGCTGATCAGAAATAAACTTTATGTTGAGATGCTTCTTCTGTTACAACTTTTGCACAACTTAATACTCTTGACCTTATATAATAATTGTTTTCGTTGCACTCTTTTCGGAGCTAGCATTATTAGTCAATTTAGTACTCAATCAAACATATTTTGTACTTGAACTAAGAACGCGCTTTAATTGAATTTGTCATTTTACTGTAAGTGCAAAATGTTCTTGATTCAAAAATATTTGTTCTCAAATCAATAATAATAACACTCGATTTTCCGTTTTAGATTGTTTCGTTCTCCATTTTGATCCAAGTAATCGTACTTGAAATTTTCAGTACAAAATGATATAAATTCAATCCCGTTTGGTGTAGAACGCCGTTTTTTTCTGAGTGTTCGGGTTGATTCGGGCCTATTCGGATTTAACGGCTCCACGGATCTTGAATCCATCTCCGTCTTGCAAATATATACCAGAGGTCCCAACAACCGGGACCTCTCATTGCAGTTGTCAAAAAAAACCGGTTTCGTGCGGCATATTGACAAAGAGGGATGGAAGCAACCTTTAACTGCGCTCTCTGATTGTGTTCGGTTGGGTGAGGAGAGACACACATTTGTTTTAGTTATTTCGCTATTGGTCTTTTGCCGACCGTTTTGCTGGGACCGCTCGCTGAAAATGTCTTTTTTGTATGAGTTCGTGTGTGCTTCTTAGGCTACCGATATCAACTCATGTTTGTACGTATGCGACAAACTATGTGAGCTCTCCCATTCTCTCTAGCCCTGATACGGTCTGCTCCCACTTGAATATGCTTAACGCAACCTTTTTGAAATAACTCTTTGATGTGTTGGTCTTCGAATAACACACACTTTGGGGCCGCTTGACTGAAATAGAGCTGTTATTGGGTTGATGTCAGACCGACCACAACAACAGCCGCTTAACAGAGAGCGCGATAGCAGCACAGAATCGGTTGAGGGAAGACCGAGACCGTTTTTATACTCTGTACCAGAGGTACACAGAGTATATTGAGTGTATGCAAAAATATGTTAGTATATGCATTCTTGATCAGCATCAACAACCGAGTCGATATAGCCTTTTACGTCTGTCCGTATAAGCAAACACATCTCAGAGATGGTAAGAGATAGAGGTTCGACATGTATGGGACAAAAACTTTTTATACTTGCAGGCAGATCAAGTTTATTTTCAATTTTTGCCACGCCCCCTCCCGCCCCCGCAAATTCGAAAATACGTCATATCTCCCACAGTTTTATAGATGGAAGGTTCGTTCCTTTTGGATATATTTAGTAATCAGGATTATTTATCGATCCGCCAAAGACATAATAAAGATCGGATGAACGATAGTCGTGTTATAAAGAAAGCAAACAATAATGGGCAGCACCGATCCCAACGGTGATGGGCAGCATTTCACAGGTACAGAGTATATTATGGTCGTGCTTGACCGACTTTCATACTTGTTTCGGTTATGTTCGTGAGCAGAGCAGACCGAGAATATGGATTGAGAGTTATTTACGTGCTACGATATATACAGATGCGCGCGACTCAATTTCATCATGTTGAGTTGCCATGTTGCTTTTTATGAGTATTTCACAAGAACTTCGTACGGCTCCACTTGTCTTGGCATCATCCTCAATCGACTTTGAATTAACAGCTGTCCCGGCTTGGCTTGATTTACCAGGTAACGAATCTCCCAAGTAATCTGTAATCCGGTCTCCAGCGGGATCGTTTCCTTTTCCAACTGGTTTTTGTCACGAAACGGAATTGAAGTACGGATTGGCCTGCGGCCACGGAGACGTGTCTTTCAGAAAGGAGCTCCAACAATTCCGACTTACATAGTTTCAGTATTGTAGCATAACGGATTGACCAAAGTACTTTGGCTTTAACCCACACCTGATTTGTAAACGGGGTTTTTTGTGCTTCTTTATTTTTACTTCACAATGTTATCAAAGGCACATTTGCTTCTTCGTACTTATACATCGATACTTTATACCATCGATCGCTTTCTTACAAAAACCTTTTCACTAATACTAACATACCCAACGATAACATATGGATATATTTGTACATATTTACATTTTGGGGCTTATTTTCAAACAATTTGTCCAAAAACTTTAGACACAAGGGAGTGTCGGAGGGAGGGTAGTTTTCTGGAGGAATAGGAGGAAGGGGCCAAAAAGGGCATGGTCTTCCTTCTGAAAATCGTACAACTTAAACTTTTATTTGTTTTACTTATCTTGTTTAAGACTCAAGCTCACTACTCACTTATCTTGTCTCGGGAATTTGAACACAAGTGCCGGCATTTTAGCCCATTCGACTATTAGGCACTCGCGCGGCAATGTCGTAAATGACACTAATAAAAGGAAGCGACAAACGACGATGAGATCAGCAACACGGTTCATTTAGACTTTCCAAATGAAGCATTCAGCATTTGAAATCCTTAACATTTATTTAGAAAATCTTTCTTCTAAATTTCCTTTATAAATTATATAGCAAATCTGTACTGATTTTACAACTTTCGACTAGAATCTCCACACGCTCATGTAAGCTGTTGAATAACTAAACGATAATGTAGAAAACCTAAATTTTCGTGTGGTATTTATATTGCTCTAAGCAAAGTGCACAAGTTATTTGAAAATAAGCTTCTCAAGACTATTTACTTACTTTTCTCAATGTCTGTACCTTTTGCCTTTGACCCCTCCACAAAGCATTATAACTTTTAACATTTCTCGTTAACTTTTTTATTTCTTCAAGTAGATTGTAGTTTTTCTACATGGCACGATCAACAATTTTTCGTAAGCAATTTATCAGGGTATTCTAAGATTCGATTAGGATTGCCGTTTCTACATGCACCGTAAAGGGTGTAGAATTTGGTAGATGAAGTCTTTTTTTTTGAAGGTGAAAGCCTAGTTATGATTTCTGGGGGTCTCTACAGATAGGTTATATTGAAATCACTCGGCTGTGGTCAGAAAAAGTGGGCCATATCCAGCGGTTAGCTCGTTCATACAAAGTAAGAGGAGCACACAGAGAAGTATGTGCAGGAGGAGTACTTTCTTCTACGCTTAGTTCCTTAATTGAACACACGCGCCAAGGGAGATTTGCATCGGTTTGAAGACGAAACCCGAAATCCACCCCTGGAACTGAATGAGGAAACCACCGCAGCTAAAAAACTACCAGTATATTCGGACATCGAACTAGCTTACCACCGGTACTCGGTAGTCAATTGACACCGCCCAAGCTTATCTGTATCTCGCATTCATTGACTGAAATTAAGCACGTGGATAAAATTATTTACTGCATTACACGTGCAAGGATGATGGAACCAAATTGCGTGATTGCATTCACCTCCCGACACCGCCTTTGACTTTCATCACAAATCCGTGTACCGTGTACCCTTTCCTCCCCAAGGGCGCGAAAGTTAATTTCATTTAGCGTTTGACATTGCAACCTGTAAATAATTAAATGTTTCACTCTCCACAGCAGTAATTGCATACCTCAAACGGAACTCAACAAGGAAAATATGTGTGCAACAAAAATGTGCAGCACTTAAACGAATACAAATGGTATGTGACTTAATTATATTGACTTTAAATATGTTAATTTGTTTGAAGCACACCGTAAATCGCTATAAATGCGATAATCTGCTGGAGAATCCATTTAAATAAGAAAATGAACAAGAACAGACAAAAATCACTGAAAACAAGAGAAATCTTTACAATTTAATTCACTGGACCGGGCCCAGAGTCCGGGCAGGATTCTCGACCAGTGGTCAGACTCTGCTGCGTTGGGTGGTGGCACTTTGCGAGCGAATGTCGGACATTAATAAAACGACAAACGTACATGTAAATATGTATGTGGCGGAGTCAAGCTGCGTTTAAGTGACAAACGGACATGCATAAGTGACAGTGAAATGTTGCACATGCAACGGCAAATGTGCATTGCCTTGGTTCTCTGACTCAGTTTCCGCATACAATTGCAAGTAATGATGTGCCATTCATTCAGGTAAATAAATCTATATATATGTATAAGTATTTATAAGTAAGTATGCGGGTTTGCAGCAGCTGTCACAGCTCTTAAGGCTGAGCACCTTCGCCGAATGTTGATTTTTTAAGTAATTAAACTAAAAGCAAAAATAAATCATTTTCCATTTTGAGAAATCGATGCATTACTGTAATTAATCCACTATCCAAGGACCAAGGAGGGAAGATTGGGCTCCAAAAAAGGTCGAAGTTAACGATTACTATTGAAACAAAGTCAAGCGATAATATATAGTACTAGTACTAGCTGAAACCCGCCGTGTGTTGCTACGCCCCTGTTAGACCTCCTATTCATCCGTCTATCAAATCTGCAAGCTTTTTTGATTGAATTAATTTTGAACATTTCTGATTTTTTTTTACCGAAAATTAGCTATCGTTCACAGATGAAGCGTGTCTAAAACAGAGAATATAACATTGATTGTATTCTATTTAAAGTTACACGATACACAACATTCTAACGTTGGACTGCTTTCCCAACTCGGGAACATGCCACATTTTGCAAAACCATTTCCAGATTTCGGCCACACACTTCCAGCAATTGTCATGGCAAATGCAAAGCAACATTTAAAACAAAACTGCAAGTAGGTGAAATTCAAGTGAATTCATGGAATTGGACATTCTTTTTCCTTGAACTCACTTTTACAAGAACTTGACTTCGTCTGCGTTTTCAAAGCGATCGACCTATCTATATGAAATCAATTCTCCCGGAATTTGATTTTGAATCGTCGATTTCAATTCATTGACATCAATTTTTAGCACTGCTTAAATTGCGCTTGCGCTCAACCAATCGTAGTTATGATTATTTTGACCAATGAGTTCATTTTTCGTGGAAGTTAAATGGTAAATGGCAGGTGGAGTCGTTAATAAACCACTGAAAATATCTACCGGAATTTGATCAATGTTCAATGTTCGTTCGAATGCTTCTAATGAGCGTGTGTGCGCCATCGTGCACTCATCCCATATGAACAATTTTTGAAAAGTTGCAATCAGAATTTTCATTAATTTGTAGGCTTAACGGAAGCTTTAGAGTTGAATGTGCCGTTCTTCCACCTTTTAACAGTGTTACAGCAATTGAGAGAGCTGGCGCAGTAGGCGGTCATTCCATTTGACAGCTCAGCATACATTTTCATTCTGTTTTTTCGTTTCAATTGTTTTACCAATTTTCAATTACTTCTTTTTTGTTATTTTGCTTTCTTTATTTTGTAAGTGTTTGTTATAAGAACTTAGCGATTTCCCTTTTCAAATGAAACATTAAATACCTTGGTACTTTTAAGGGATGCATTCCCATTGTAAAGCAAACAAGATATCTTGGCCCTGTTAAAGGCACACTGTTGCAAAGTTTCTACTGTAATTAACAGTCAGCCATTTCACATTAGAGATTTAATTATTTTTAGAGCTCTTTTACGGACGTTCGACTGAAGGGCAAATTCAGAAAACGATTGTCTATGCGACGGATTTCTTTGGCTACGCTTTTGACTTTGCAAAGTCTGCAGCTTTGGTCTTTGCAAGTCAGCCATAGCAGCAGGTAGGTTCCCAGCAAGCAAAGTTCGGAACGCTCCAAATTATGTGCCTGAAAAGAGTCGAGCTTAAGAGCGTTTTAATGGTAACTAAACACATCAATTTTGAGTGTTTTCGGAGCATATTCAGTGCTGTCTAAGCACGGGCTCATAA
Organism: Lordiphosa collinella; assembly: GCA_018904265.1. NCBI lineage: Eukaryota > Metazoa > Arthropoda > Insecta > Diptera > Drosophilidae > Lordiphosa > Lordiphosa collinella. The sequence goes on from JAEIFV010000463.1 coordinate 61,768, forward strand.
AAAGCACTTATGTCTAAGCATTTTCGGAGGTTGGATGCTTTGCTTCAAGTGCCTTGAAAAGTAACTTCTATGCGTCTTTTATGAGATTTTTAAATGCTTCATTCGAAGGGTGAAAGCACTTATATCTGTGTCAGAAAAGAGTCAGATTAGACTCAGAAATCTTCCACATAAAGTCCGACCGTTTTCATAGAAAAAATCGGTCATTCCGGGCTCATTTTTGAGCATATTATGACGGTGAATGCTTATAAATAAGTGTCAAAAAAGTAACGCACATATTGTTTGCTGGATTGTGAGTGGGTAGATGATGTTGGAGTGACCGAAACAGTGACCAAAACATTGACCGAAACAGTGACTAAAACAGTGTGTGAACCAATGACTGAAACAGTGACTTAAACTGTGACGAAAACAATGATCAAATCTTTGACTAAAACAGTGATCAAAGCAGTGATCAATGCTGTGACCTAAGCAGAGACCAAAACAGTGACCGAAACAGTGACCAAAACAGTGACTAAAACAGTGACGAAAATATTGACCAAAACTGTAACTAAATCAGTGACCAAAACAGTGACTTAAAAGTGACCGAAACAGTGACCAGAACTGTAACTAAAACAGTGACCAAAGAGTGACCAGTACAGTGACCAAAACCGTGACGAAAGCAGTGACTAAACAGTGACCAAAAGAGTGGCTAAATCAGTGACTTATCAGTGACCCAAGCAACAAATTTATTATTCCCGAGTTTTTGAAGGGACGAATTCCGGTCAAGTAGTATCGCTCTGAACACTATGAAAATATGGAGGTGTCCCGAAAATATTGTAGGATCGGGAGCAGTCCCGATCAATTTTTTTCTGAGTATCGAGTACTGCTGAGTATCGAGAACTGAGTACCGAATAACACATATACACACACTTATAAATACTGAGTATCGAATTCTGAGTATCGAATACTAAATATCGAATACTGAGTATCGAGTACTGAGTATCGAATAACACATACACCCACACACTCATAAAACTGACTTCACCATACAAATTATCGAGTACTGAGTATCGAATACTGAGTATCGATATCGAATACTGAGTATTGAATACTGATTATTGAATACTGAGTATTGAATACTGAGTATAGAGTACTGAGTATCTAATACTGAGTATCGAATACCACACACTCTAGCAATGAGTATCAAGTACTTTGTATCGAGTTCTGAGTATCAGTAACGAGTACTGGGTATCGAATAACACATACATGTTGCACAGAACTGACTGCTGCATACTGAGTATCGAGTACTGAGTATCGATTATTGAGTATCGAGTATTGAACTGACTACTGACTAATCGACAACTGAGTATCAAGTACTGTATATCGAGTACAGAGAATCGAATAACACATAAAATAACATGCACAGAACTGATGCAGGGCATACTGAGTATCGAGTACTGAGTATCGAGTACTCGGTATCGAGTACTGAGTATCAAGTACTGAGCATCGAGTACAGAATATCAGCACTTTGGGGGTTGTACTTCACACAATTTGTGTGGCGACACTCTTTTTATAAGTTATCAGTTATAAACAAACTTAGCCAAGGTCGGTTTGGACTGACTTTGCCAAATTGAAAATGAACTCGTTGTTGTTGCTATGCTTACATTTTGATTCGCAGTAGTAAGCAGATTACGTATACACTTATCTATCAACATAAACACAGGGTCCTTTATCTACCAATCCTGCTCGCTCGCTCTCTTAACCATCTCCCACTGCACAATCTCAAGGGCTTGAAATGTCATCCAACCTAATGGTCACTTTAAAACCTTTCCCCATAAAGTGCAACGCTGGCATAAACTGAAATCTAATTAAGTTGCCGGGCAACGTGTTCTTGCTTTCACCACACCCAAACGCTGACGCCGCACCTTATTTGAAGGTCACGCTTCTGGGGAACCGTTAGCGTTCGCCTCTATCAAGTGCAACAAAGTTGAGCAGTTTGCATTTAAGCAGCGCGGATTTGGGCAACAGTGTCGCCAGTTTAATGCAGCCAAAGCCACTGTGGCTGACTTGGCCACTGAGCCATAAAACGGGAAGTGAGTGGATAAGAAACGGAAAGGAAATGAGCAAATTGATGCATATGTCCCTGTGTGCCACCTCAGGCCTGAAGCTGCCTTGAAGGAATTATGTGTGTGTGCGCATGTAATTCAACTTATCAACTCGCAAAGCAACAAACTTTTCTCATCTACTTAACGCAGATAAGCGGCCGCCTTTTTTGCTGGCTTCTAATTTGCCATCGCCGCCGCTGCCGTCGCCTTCCGCACCAACTGAGACACTGGCGAAGTGTTGATGGCCCTAACTTAATTTCCAGCCAACTCTCGGCAAAAACTCCGGGCGAACCGGAGCCAGCTAGGCTAGGCGACTTCTCTTGTGTGAAATAAAATTAACTAAATACGCTCATGAGTAACATTCATAATAAACATTAAGCGAGAAAGGCGAAAAAAGTCGAATAAATATAAAAAATAATATTTGCCAGACTCCTTTTTGCGATTATGCCAGCTTTGGTGGCCGAAGGAGGGCGAAATTATGGCATAAGTTACTTAGGAGCATGGCACTCCCCGCACCAGTGCAGCCACAGCCGGCATCAACTTGGCTACACTTTACTTTTATGTGGCGTTCGCGGAATGTACTTGCAGGCGAAATAAAGATACAGATACACACAGCGCCAAGATACAAGCACATTTGTAGCGATAAGCGTCATAAAGTTATCGTAAGTAAGCGCCGAAAAAAAAGCGAGAAGAAAAGGAAGCGCCGGAGCAGTCAAGCCACAAGTTAAAGCCAGCAGCAGCAGCAGCAGGAGCAAGAAAACTATGACACGGACACAGCCCTCGGCAAGTGCGACGCGTATTCCCCCATGGACAGCAAATGTTGCACAGCAGCAAGTCAATTACGCAATGCCAAAAGAAGTTTCGCGCTTTGTTTTTCCATCGTTGTCAGTTTAATGAAAGCTTTTGGTTAATAATGCAGCACATCGATGCAAGTATCTGGGGGAATGGGCGAGGATTCGTTTTGGACAAACTTGTTCTGTTTTTCTGAGTTTAAATTTATTGTCACGCTCCGTTAAGCTTCCTGTTTGGCGGAGGAGGTACAAGTGTGCAGGGAATCGAGCAATCTTTTGAGAAAGTATTCGGCGGAGGGTTTTCAGCTGCTGATCTAGTTTGCCTATACTTAATATGAATCTTAAGCGGTTCATCCAGAAAAAAGCAGAAAGATAAATTTTAGTACTAACGCTCTTGAAAAAAATCTATTCGTTCTTCATTTTTCAAGATTTTCGCTCTTGAAATCGAGCTTAATTTTTTAGGAGAGGGGACTGAGGTAAAGAAACTGAGAGAGGACAGCAAGCACATTTGAGAGAATAGCGTTGAGCAGTATTCCCCAGCCATGCCCCGCGGGGCCGAACACAATCGAAAATTCACAACGAATGCTTGCCGAAGTAATGCATCAGTGAGTGTTAGAGAGAGACAGAGAGACTCTCTTCTTGGGGAACCCTGCTCTACTCTAATCGACACCCAAATATTGAGCCTTTGAAGCGCGCTCTTGTCGGAGCCAGAGAGTCTTCGGCGTTGCAGGAAGGCACAAGGCGGCCATTTCGAATGAGTTGCTCTAAAGTTTTCTAGCCGTGTATCAAAACAATTGCGAGTTCTAGGTAGAATAAAGTTAAGTGATGAAAGCTCAGGGTGATTTAATGTGTCTAAGCCGTTGTCCAAAAATTCGAGGACTTGCACTTTATTCATTATTCTGTAACCCCTGGCCCTGTCGAGGTAAAGCCCCAGCAAGAGTTTCGTGACAACTTGCAGTTGCCAGTTTCCGCTGATACAATTGTAAGCGATTTGAGCATACTCCAGTGACCTGTGTGTGCGTGTGTGTCAAACCAGTTGCACCTGTGTCAATCGATTGTAGCTTTGGGCAACAACGGATTTGATGTCAAGCTCAATTGGTGTTAATTACAGAATTACGTTTAGCGAGATAGCGCCTCACAGTTTCTGAGTTCAAAAGTTGATTATGGCTCAAGGCCATATGGCATGTTATAGAAACTCAGTTAAGGCTGATCTCGGCGAAATTTGATTGAAACAATTAAACAAAGTTGATGAAAATAAGGGGCACACAATCAGCAAGCTTATATGATTTGACCTATTTCGCTCTTTCAATACCTTGCAATACCCAAAGTTGGCTCATCTACCTGCTGCCATTCCATGGCAGGGGAAAAAAGTGCATTTGTGTCTGTGTCAACAGGAAATGCATTCGACTTCCGCCTTCAAATGGCAATTTTGCCAACATTTGCTACATCCTTTACGACTTAGTTTTTTATTTATTGTATTGATCTGATGCAAACATCCACAGGAATTCAATTTGCAAGCACCTCATCCTGCTGTTAGCTTAAAGCTGAGAAACCTGTGATTGATGTGGAGAACATTGTCACATTAACCTACCATTAAATAGTTTGCCTAGATGAACTAGAAATTCCTAAGAAATGGCAAAATTCCCGAGGGGAAACAAAACAAATCTAACGGCCCGACCATCCAAACAACAAATGACGTGCTTCGGTTTGGACCAAAAAAGGTTGGGACGTGCATGCAAGTGACATGTGATTCTGGGAAATTTTGCAACTTTAGTTTTTGACATCCGGTCCATTTGGTCAATGGACCAAGCTGGGCTACAACCTGGTGGCAATCAGGCACAAACCAAGCCACTGGCCGTTGTCCTTGTGCATTTTAAAGCACTTTCGACAAAAGTTGATTTCTCTTTTGACCCATTATGAAATTGCTCGGGCAATTTTTGCATAAACAAAATACCAAACAAACATAAAAAAGTTGACCTTTCAGCACAGACACTGGATACATTCCTGTTGTCAGTCTCAGGACGGACTAGTTTCGCACTGGGTTACTTTTTTCTTTCCTTTCCCCCACTCGACTCTCTGTTTGCATAGGATCAAGAATGGCCGCACAGACCAGCACGCGCATCCCAGGGCGCTTTTATTGAGCCCTTTAAGTTTTTAGTAAATAATACAAAAGCAACTCAAAGGCGGCGGCAAATTGCCAACGTTCCATTGTAACCGTTGTAAATGTTGTCCGATGCGTAACATTTAGATGATCAATGGGCATGCGACAGACCCTAAACCGAGCGAGGGTCCAACTTCTAAAGAATTTCGTACAAGTTTGCTTTAATTTTCAAGTGAATTGATTTCCATTAAAACCCAAGCGGGAGGACAAGTTGTAAAAAGTGCCCAACAGTTTGCCATGCAAATGATGCATGAAGTTTCGGTCTTGACTCGGGCACACAGCGTCGATAAGTGAGGTTGTTGAATCAAAAGTTAACAAGAAATGTGAGTGTGCGAATGACATGATTGACTTTTGATTGCTATGGCACAAGCGCGGGAGGGGGGAAGAGTGAGTAAGCAAAGCAAATCCCAAACAAATGATTTTATCAAAGAACACATAAAATTCATTGTTTGCTGAGTATTCAGAGAGTTTAGTGAAAATTTGTATTAAATAACAAAGTGCAACACACACAGATTTCTACTTAATAGGAAGAGTTACCGACTGTCTGACTGAGATAAACATTTCTCTCTGGTCTATAAATTAAAGTGGTTTGGAATTCCGAAGTTTTTATTCCGCTCATTGGTGAAATAAATACTTGAGTGTTAATCCACCGACTCTATTTCACCTTATATTTGTCGTGTTGAACGTTAATAAACTTGAGGGAATGCTAAAATTGTTCAATCTGTCTGTTTCTATGCTATCTCCTCCGTCAGTTTGAAAACTATCTTCACCAAACTTTGCACGAAGTCTTTTGCTGAACATTTGTCGAAACCGCCTGGATCGAATGACTATAGCTTATAGCTCCCAAAAGAACGATCGGTCGAAAATCTAGTTTTAGTGAGAAAACCTTTTTTGTTTTTAATTGAAAATCCTCCAAACTTCGTATTTCTTAGTTTGCTATGCTTTCCCATGGTTCCATTAAGTTTGGATGAAATCGGACATCTATATAGAATAGCTGTCATAGAAAAGTAGAGTCAGAAAAGGAGTCTTAGTTAGTTTTTGTTGTCAATGAAAATGTGTTAAGACTTGGCCTTTATTTATTTCGAATGCTCTTACATAATTCTTTAAATTTTGGTCAAAATCGGATGTAAAAGAGATTTTCGATTTAGATTATAGATTGACTTTTTCTCAGTGCATGTATATGGAAAGAGCTTGGAGGCAGTAAGTTTGTAGCGATGGCAGGCCGGTTTCGAATAGAATGGCTTAATTTTGATTTGCTTTTGAAGTGGCTTAACTTCTTCATACTTCATACTACACCCCAATAGTTACACAACATAGCTCATCACAGAGTTAACCGCAGTTTGAACCAATTGAAATTAGGTGCTTGGCATGATAAGCGTTTAACCAAAAAAAAAAAATAGGGAAAAGTTAACGGCCGAAGTTTTGTATATCCTTGCAGCTTCCATTGAAAACAAAAAGCTTTTCTAAGACTACTTTTTGGACATTACTTTTCTAGGGGATCTATTCTATAAAGATGTCTGATTTCGATTAAACTTGGTGAAATCATGGAAAAGCATAATACACTGTTAATTGCGAAATTTGGAGGCGATACCATTTAAAACAAAAATTTTTCTCACTAGAACTTCTTGTTGACCGATCATTCATACTGCAGCTATATGCTATAGTCATCCGATTTTGATAAAACTTTGTAGAAATGTGTCCAAAGTATATAAAATAAGTGTATGCCAATAAAAAGGACGTTTTCATTAACAACAGAAAAAGTTTTCTTCACTCGAACTAGTTTTTCGACCGATCGTTCCTATGGGAGCTATATGTTATAGTCATCCGATTTCGACCAAACTTTGAAGAATTGTGTAAAAGTATATAAATTAAGTGTAAGCCAATGATAAGGACATTTTCATTAAAAACAAAAAGTTTTTCTCACTAGAACTAGTTTTTCGACCAATCGTTTTCCTATGGGAGCACGCCAAACTTAATGAAATCATGGGAAGGGATAGTTAACTAAGATATACGTACTTTGGAGGCGTTTCCATTAAAAACAAAAAAGTTTTTCTCTTTAAGACTAGTTTTTCAACCGATCGTTCCTATGGCAGCTATATGCTATAGTCATCCGATCCGGCCGGTTCCGACAAATGTGCAGCGTATTTGTACCAAAGGACTTCGTGCAAAGTTTGGTGAGGATAGCTTTAAAACTGACGGAGGAGATAGCATAGAAACAGAAGGACAGACGGACAGGGCTAAATCAACTCAGCTCGTCGTGCTGATCAAGAATATATATACTTTATGTGGTCGGAGATGCTTCCTTCTATGCGTTACAAACATCCGGACAATTTTATAATACCCTCTGCAAGGGTATAAAAAGAAGAGTGGGCGTCGTGGAACATCCGGCACTAGCAAAGCTCAGCTGTTCCATACAAACTGTGCAGTGTGCCCAGAGTAAGTCAGGAATTGAGGGTCACACTAATTGATTTTAATTAAACAACTTTGAAGCTGATATAGATTTGGTTTAAATTTGATTTCGTGTGGGTGTGACCGTTCTGCGTTGGGAGTTGGCGTGCGTGGTGTTTGTTTAAATTTGGCTGTGTCATGAAGAACATTAAAAGTTTTTACATTTCAGCGTCTCATTTCCATAAAAAAACACAAATTATTTAATATAGAACTTAAATGATAATTTTATTCAAATAATATTCGAGACCTAAAGGAAAGGTTTCAATTTCGGTTTCCTATTCCACGTCTGCTCTTTCTTACAAATTTCAGAGCACTGGCCCATCTCAACTCCAGTGCGCCCATATTTACTACTCTTTTATCAAACATGTCCAACCCAACTATCGATTTGTAACTTCAACTTATTATCGGCAGTTCAAATTCAAAGGATCTAACTTTAACACTATTATTAAAGAAGCTTAGAAGAATAGTTTTCACCCTTTTTAAGCATGATTCGCTTTCGCGCCAATGATCAGCAGTTTGGTTACACTGCCAGCTGCTCAAAACCTAAATCAAATCAGTGCGCTAAGAGGGTCGCTCCGTCAACTGATTTAGATTTGCTTTTATGAAATCAAAATCAAATCTAAATCACTTTCAGGAATACCACTAAAATGAAGTAGTTTTGGTCACTGTTTTAGTCACTGTTTTGTTCACTATTATAATCACTGTTTTAGTCACTGCTTTGGACGCTGTTTTAGTCACTATTTTAGTCACTGTTTTGGTCACTGTTTCGGTCACTGTTTTAGGCACTGTATTAGTCATTGCTTTGCTCACTGTTTTGGTCAATGTTCGATCAACGTTTTGCTTACAGCTTTCGTCACTGTTTCAGTCACTGTTTTAGTCTCTGTTTTGGTTTCTGTCTTAGTCACTATTTGAGTCACTATTTTAGTTACTGTTTTTGTCGCTATTTGGATCACTGTTTTGATCACTGCTTTAGGAACTGTATTAGTCACTGTTTTGCTCACTGTTTTGAGTCACTGATTTGAACACTGTTTTGGTCACTGTTTTGGTCACTGTTTTCAACACTGTTTTGGTCAATGCTTTAGTCACTATTTTAGTCCGCGCTTTGGTCACTGTTTTGGTCACTGTTTTGGTCACTGTTTAGGCACTCTTTTGCTTACTGTTTTCGCACTGTTTCAGTCACTGTTTTTGTCACTGTTTTGGTCACTGTCTTAGTCACTGCTTATGTCACTGCTTTGGTCACTGATTCGGTCACTGTTCGGTCACAGTTTGGTCACTGTTTGGTCACGCTTTGATCACTGTTTTGGTCACCGCAAATCCACCAACACCACTCACCCACTCACAGCCCACCTGCTGCTATGGCTGTCTTGCAAAGACCAAAGCAGCTGACTTTGCAAAGTCAAAAGCGTAGACAAAGAAATCTGTCGCAAAGACAATCGTTTTCTGTGCTTGCATCCCAGTCGGCCCTCCGTAAGAGAGATTCGCTCTAATAATGTTTATGTGCTGTTAATGGCATTCTTTGAGTCCAGCAGTTTCTCTTGAAGATGAGGTCTAGAGTTCATGTTTTCTAATAGAGTGACGCTTTGGTATAGAAACCTGGTTACTGTCACCAGCTCTTCTATTAAGAACCATTATTCTTATAACAGTTATATTTCGAAGAAAACTTAAAACATTTTGGATTAATTTTAAAAAATTAGTTAATTCTTTGGAGGCTATTCAATTTGCATTTATTTCGAAAAATTCGAACAGAAACTAATCTCATCGGTTTATAGTCTTGATTATATGGATACATTGATTAGCTCGCTATATCTCTCTTGATAAATAACTGCAGTTTTCAATAATAATTGCCTTGATTCGATTCTCACTTGCCTCTAAAGGTCAGCCAGTTAGTTCTTCAATCAAACTCCTTACCTTATCAACAATTAGGTCGCTTCATATAAGCATCATTTTTGGGGAAAATCTATTTATTCCAGCAATTCGAGCTGCAAATGCATTTGGTTAGGATAACCGCAAACAGCCACAACAAACACTCCCGTGCCCATTCGATAGATATCCATCATCCGTAGTTAAAATGGAAAATTCTTTCAATAAATTTCTAGACAAGTTTTGTCCATTACATCAAATGGAAGCACACAGTAAAAGGGTCGACAAATTTGTGAAAAATAAATTTTGCACTAGAATTTAGCAAGCCATGGCAAGGGGTAGAGAAGGAGGGAGGCCAGTTCAAGCGGTCAACATGCTAATCTACTGGCAAAGCAGAGGCTAGCCTGGGCAGGAGGCAGTAGCTGTTAAAGCAGGTAAATACAATGCATGAGTCTGGGGCACAAGTGGCCGAGTCCTTAGCCAAGCACGTGTGTGTGTCTAAGCGAGGTGTAAGCACGTTTTTATGCTGTTAACCGAGAATAAAAAAAAACCAGAAGAGGAAAAGCACAAGAGGGAGTTGGCTAAAAGCAATGCGTCTACGACATCTGCATATGCAGACACACTCCGGGCATGCAGGACACGCAAAAGCGCAGCACAAATATTGACCAAAATGCTAAAGCATTCAGAAATGGTCAACAACAATGCGGCCAAAGCCAAAGCCAGGGCATCTGGCCAGCTGTCCAGCAGGCAGGCACACACACACAGAGCGTGCGGAGGAGCCCGGTGCGGCACTACCTTTGGTCGGGCACTTCATTTGCGTGCTCTGTAGCAGCTGGAAATCCTGTTTGTTTGATTTGCTATTCTCGCTTTCGGTTGCACTTAGCTATATTAATTTTCAAATCGATGACAAAACAACAAAGAAGTGCCAGCACTAGTCTGGGGCAAGTTTTGTGCCTGGCGGTGGATCAGAACAATTCCGGAAACCGGAAACTGCCAACGGAAATGTACTTTGTCTTTTTGACGGCGAAGGCGCAGTTAGAAAATACTTGAGGCAAAGTATGTCGAGCAGCAACGAGACGGTACTCCCATTTGGCTGGATGCCAAGCTCCGTCGCTTCGTGGCTCCTTCGCTCCTTTACTCCCGCTGCCCCATTTATGCCGCTTAACAAGAATATTTGTCATTTGCTGTTAGCATTTTGGCTAAATGCGAAATTAAATGAAGTGGATTTACATATTTCGTAGCTGCCAGTACTTTTAAGTACACATGGCGGCCTCTCTCCGCCTCGACATGTGTGTGTGCGTGTTTGCAGCTGCTGCGGAAAATAACTTTTTAATGAGATAAACTCGTTGATTTCTAGATTCTCTGCGCTGTGGTTTCCTTTTGGTGGCCACGAACAGTAGACCCGCCCGGCGTCGCATTCCCCGTGGATTACACAAAGTTGCAAAATTTTCTGTGACAAATTTATTTGTGTGCCGCATTATATGGCGCTCTCTGCATCTGTGTGAGCGTGTGTGTCTGTGTCTGTGTGTGTGAAAACTTAATGAGCTAGCAGACTGTTAAAGTAGCTCAACAGCTGCTGTCGCCATTGCAGTCATCCTATTTCTCGCCTCAGCCGCTGTCTCGAAATTAAATTCAAATATTCTTCCACCCATTATAATTTTGCCAAAAAGTTTTGCCATTTTGCCCAGATCTACGATTCTACAATATGCCCAAACAGCTAAGAACATGGTGAATGTGGCAAATGTTTGGGGGCATTTAAATATTAATGGATGCGTGTACAAGGGGATATGTGTGAGATTTAGCACTGGAGCACAGAAACCACAACTACAACGTGAAAGACGCTTCACTCAACTTAAGGAAGCCACCTAGCGAGTACATAGACGATATAAATTTGGCTACAGCAACCGAGTTTCTCTGTGCTTTCTTGGCCAGAGTGCCAAACCATAGCCACCGGGAGCCCAAGTCTTTCGTGCATTTCAAACAGACGCTTGCCGAACTTTAGAGTTTTTGAAACGGAGAGCACGGAAAAGCAAGTAAATCAGGATTTGCAAAGCCAAAAAGTGCACAGGTGTGAACAGTGGTGTTCAAAAATAAAGCAAAGCAAACTAGCACTGACCTGCCCTCATAGACCGCTTGCCTGCGACTGAAAGCAGTTTAACTGCCTGCGACTGAAAGCAGTTTCCGCTAGTTTAACGTCAAAGTAGTTTTCATTTAAGAATCGACAAAAAATATCAGAATTGCTACAAGTCGGATAAATCGGTTAGGTTTCAGATATGTGAAATAGTGCTTTAAATCAAACCAAAATGCAGAGTTCTCAATACTCGGTATTCAACACTAAGTACTCGTTACTTAGTAATCAATACTAAGAGCTCGATAAAAGTACCTCGATACTCAGTACTCGATAATCAGTTCTCGATACCCATTACTTGATACACACTCCACGATACACACTACTCGATATTCAGTACTTGATACTCAGTACTCAACTCTAGGATCTCGATACCCAGTACTCGATACTTAGTACTCCATACTAATGTACTCGATACTAAGTACTCGATACTTGAGATGGACGATTATCTTGGACACAAAACTTTCCAAATAAGAAAATGAATTCTCTCAAAGTTCTGTAACACGGACAGATTTTTCGAGCATTTTGCAAGCCAACCGAGACCAAAATCTCTAAATATTGACTTGGAGACAACCCCTAAGTAATAAAAAAAATGAATGACACACTAGAAAAACACAATTTAGAGGTAAACAGACGTGTCTCTGACACTCGGAGGAGGTGGACTAGAGTTAACTTGATGGAATTTACGAGCATATTTCAAGGCGAATTAGGTACTATCTCCCTATGTGCAGACCATTATTTGGGGAGAAACTATCATAATAATGAAAAAGCTATACTCTTAGGTAGCCAAGGAGCGCACAATACGCTCAGCAACAATTGACGAACAAGTTGGACGAACTAGGCAGCAGGAAAAATCTGTCCCGACGATGAGAACCGGGACTCAACGATATCTCCGGGATCGAAATGGTACAAAAATTGGCACGAAAGGGAGCAGTCACCGCAAAGAGTAAGATTTTGCGAGTCTAGGGGACTTTGGATGATTTTCAGCTCCATTAACTGATTATACACCCAGAGAAATGAAAAACGAATCGTCGAGTACGTATTCTTCTTGGTTTTAGGATCCAAGAAACAATCGTTCTTGACTTCGAGCTTGAGAGCCCATGCACACGACCATTACCCCCATCGACCACTACCAGCCCCCGACCCTTTCCCTCGACCCGACCCCTCCCCGCCCACCACCGAGATTATTTATTTGCAAGCATTAGAAGATCTATTCTTGGAATCAAGACCTTGTTTTTGCTTGCAACCAAGAAGATTGGTTCTTCATATCAAGAAGACAAATTCTATGACCAAGAATACTCTTCTCGAAATTCTATTCATGATTTCAGTTTTTCTATACCCTTGCAAAGGGTATTATAAAATTGTGCGGATGTTTTTACCGCACTTAAGGAAGCATCTTCGACCACATAAAGTATATATATTCTTGATCACCATGACGAGCTGAGTTGACTTAGCGCTGTCCGTCTGACCGTCCGTCTGTCTGTTTCTATGCTATCTCCTCCGTCAGTCTTAAAGCTATCCTCACCAAACTTTGCACGAAGTCTTTTGGTACAAATATGCTGCACATTTGTCGGAACCGGCCGGATCGGATGACTATAGCATACAGCTGTCATAGGAACGATCGGTCGAAAAACGAGTCTTAGTGAGAAAAACTTGTTTGTTTTTAATGGAAACGCCTCCAAAGTTCGTATTTCTTAATTTACCATCCTTTCCCATGATTTTACCAAGTTTGGTCGAAATCGGATGACTATAGCATATAGCTGCTATATATAGCTCGGTCGGAAAACTAGTTTTAGTGAGAAAAACATTTTTGTTTTTAATGCAAACGTACTTATCATTGGCATACACTTATTTTGTATACTTTTACACAATTCTACAAAGTTTGTTCGAAATCGGATGACTTTAGCAAATAGTTCCCATAGGAACGATCGGATGAAAAACTAGTTGGAGTGAGGAAAACTTTTTTGTTTTCAATGAAAACGTCCTTTTAATTGGCATATTCTAATTTTATATACTTTAACACATTTCTAGAAAATATTAGCAAAATTGGATGACTATAGCATATAGCTACAGTATGAAAGATCGGTCGAAAAAGAGGTTCTAGTGAGAAAATCTTTTTGGTTTTCAATGGAAGCTGCAAGGGTAGACAAAACTTCGGCCGAACCGAAGTTACCTTTCCCCTATTTTGATTCTTTGTTTTTAAGAATATTCGTTCTTAACGTACTTTCAACATTAAATATTCTTGATATCAAGAACGAGCTTCTTGGTCTTTTCTCTGAGTGTAAGGATATAAAAATCATCTCTAGTCCAAATATCTATCTTTTTTGTTATTTAAGAGATTTCGACTTAGATGGAAGCTTACCCAAGTTTAGTTCGAAAGGCAAATTTCGAAAAAACTCCCCCTCCCATACACCGAAAATAAGTCCGTCAAAGTTGATCTCGGAAAGGATTAGCTTTAGACCGGCTAGGCAAAAACCGAGTTCAAATATTTGATCCCTGTCGGAATCAATTTGAGCCATTTGAGATCAACCGTCTTCCGTTTTTGAGATTGTTAATATCAATTTATCAAAATTGGGGAAGCTTTCTCTGAAAACCAAAAATTGCACACTTTAGAAATAGTTTTTGGTAAATTCTTAATGGGGATACGCTACCTTTGTAAAGAAAATTGATTTTCTGACAAGAACTAGCTTTTTAACCGATCGTTTCTTACCCAACCTATACCCAGCCTATTTACATTTCAAGACCTCGTGCAATGTTTGGTTAAGATAAATTTAGAACTGACGGAAGAGATAGCAAAGAAACTTATGAATTAAAAGAGAATTTGGTTGAAATTGTATTTTTCAATCAATCGAGAGCATAAGCTAAAGTCGGTCCAACCCCGTTTTTGATGAATTCCGTTCTCAGGTTAATTAATGTTTAATAGAATTTCCTTATGTTATCTAACACTGCTCCGAAAAATATGCAACGTGTTGTATAAACTTTATAACTCTACCATTCAATTTCCGATTTTAATGAAAAAACCTGATACAAATCTTTGCACGAACTTGGTATACCTTTCTACTCAACTTTAACGACTATAAAAAGTCGCAGATAAACTCAGTTTTCATTGGACCCACAAAATAGGATGCAAAAATTTACTAACATTATAATTTGAATAATGACTTTTCATCAGAAACCCATCACTACATGATTGGACGAGGTTTGTTGACCAATTTGTTTTCTCCAATTTTCTGTCCTCCCCCCTTTCGATCGTTTATATTAAAAACCAAAATTCTATTTACATATTCGTGCTGCAGCCGTGTCCGGCAAGGGAATAACAGCATGACGTTCATCCCATGGCATTATAAAGTTTGATAACAAAATTTACTTGGCAACATTTCGTTAATAAAGCAATGTCCACGCCCACCCACGCCCACGCCCCTTCAAGCTGTGCGTTATACTTTTAATAAGTTGCGACGAGCTGACGACAAAAAAGTTATCATTTATTAAAATTTTTGTCTCTCCAACGTAATTATAATAGTTTGATAAAACATCCTGCGCGACAAGCGAACCATCGCTCCATGGCCATTTCATTTCTTTCTTCTCTTTTTGACAAGTTTTGCCTTTAATTTCCCTTTATCATGTTGCAAATTATTAAAAATTTATGCTTTCAACTGAAAGTAATTGAAAATGTTCAATAACTGCCGAACGGGACAAAGAGTTATGGTCCTGGATGGCTCGCTGGTTGATGGCAGACAAAGTTGCAGCCAAGTGCCAAGCAGCGAAGTCATCGACAATGACGTCGTCGGATGGCTCTTTGAGTTGTGTAGTAAAAATTGCAGGCTACACTAAAAGTTAAGTGCGTTATCGTCGTTGTCGTTGTCGTCGACGTCGTTGCTCAAAACTTCTGCTCGCTGCTAGTTTTTTGCAATTTCCTCTGCCGGTTTTTCATAATTATGCGCACAGCACAAAATTATTAATGAGTCTTGGACGTGCCTTTGCTCCGGCAACTTCAATTGGATGCCATTGATAGTCCAAGCTCGGGGAGTTGCCCGGGTAACTTTTGATGCGGCCAGAGCTGAGCAGCTTAGCTGCTGCTGGCAGTGACATCCTGATCTGGTGTCCTGCATGAATATCAATTAACGAAACAGGCAGAACAAAAGTCAAATGCCAGCTGGGGCAAAAACAATTGACAGCAGCTGACAAACACCTGGCCACCCGGGTGGAGGGGGATGGCTTAGAGCCAATCAAACGTGGCACACGCTGGCAGCAGCAGGCATCTCAATAATAAAAGTAAACAAATTAAAACAGACAACAGGCGGACGACACGGCGCAAAAACGACAACCGCAAGCCCCAAACTGGCTGCATGAAAAACTTTCAGCCATGAAACGACCAAAGTTCAGCAGGTAAAGGTGGATGGGCCGTGCGATTCGCACGCCGTTTCAGCTGGCAACGCGTAAGTCCATAAAATCCGCACTAATCTTCCAGCGCGGGCATCGACAAAACGCCAAGCACTTTTTGTCAAATCATCCAGACACCTGATGTCTTGCTCGGGCCACCACAACAAGTGGTGAGGGTGAGGCAGGCTAGACTCGTGGCGGGTTCATAAAATCGCTTTGTCACAGGGCAATTTCCGTGCGGAAATAAACGAGCTGGCCCGTGGTCGGAGGGACCCTCGTAATAATAGATTTTTAGCTCTCAGTTGTTGAAATTTCTGGGGCCACCCACACACGCTCCGGCTCCAAGTAAATAAGTTGAAAGAAAAACAATTAAGGCAGATAATAATAATATGGAGAGCGGGCAAAAGAAAAAAACTTTCACTTTAGCTCATTTTCACAGTCAGAACTTTGCATTTAACTTTTGGTCGTTCGCTCTCTTTTTCGTTGGATATCATTTACGCTTCGTTGGAAGAGGAAATTTGATACTTAAGAGGTAGTTCGTGGCTTAATGAGAAGATGTTCATTATTTTTTCAGAGTTTGCGTTTGCTCCGTTTCGTTGGTATTAAGTTTGAGGCACAATGAGAAGTTTGTCTGAACCCACTAGGTAAACTATATTCAGGTTTCGGAATCGCTCTTTGCTTTTTACTTTTTTACTCTTTACTTTACAATCGGCTCTCTAGCCAAAGCAAGAGCTCTAAGGGCGTGCGCACACATGCGGCTGATAGATGAACTGACGGCTGAGCAAGATATTTTAGCACGTCAGCAAGCCGAAATTAACAAATATGGTTGATTGATGCCGCAAAGCTGAGCTTAAAACTGAGTTTTAAGGACCAATCCAGTACTTGTTGTGTACAGTTGCATGCACGGTGTGTGATTATTTGTCGAGATCAGCCTTAAGTTCTGCCGTCAGTTCATCTTTCAGCCGAAACATTCAGTTGAAAGCTCAGCTTTGCAGAACTAATCAAGCTTGTTTGCTTATTTACTGACGTACAAAAATATAATGCTCAGCTGTCAGTTCAGAGAGAGCCAGGCTCTCAACTTATAAGCCAGCGGTCGTGTGTTCGACCCCTGAACCTGAAAAACTGACAACTGGAATGAAAACGAAAGCACTATATCGACAACAAGGACTGGCCACACTGTTGGAAGTTTACATCAGCACATCGATGCCACTGACCACCATGCTGTTAAGCATTGCTGCAGTTCAGCAGTATACCCTATTACAGGTTCTGCGTCCACGGATGCAATAAGCCCCGTCAGCAACATCGTTCTTCCGTCATCGTCGAACCGAATCGAGCAACGTGCAATCACCTGCATGCCCACCCAATCATACCAACTTGCACAGCGGGAATGCCGACTTCGCAGGCATCTCTAAGCTACAATTAACCGCCCACAACGTGGAGAGCTCCAATTTAGGCAAACGATGACAGCTTGGACCCCATCTCTCATTACTCGATCCCACCCGACAACCGGTATCGAGAACGGATCCGTTTTCGACATTTTCTCGAAGGTTTCTCTCACAAAACTATCGAGAATGTGTTCCGTTCTCGGTCCAAAAAAGTATTACCTGTCGCTCAGTTTGTGGCAGCAAAGCATAAGTTCACGATATCCGTTTTCGGATCCGTTCTCGACACTTTCTCGATAGCGAAAACGGATCGAAAACTAATCCGTTTCCAATACGTTTTCGCTATCGAGAAAGTGTCGAGAACGGATCCGAAAACGTGTTGCAAACGTTTAGTTTCGCGAAAGTTGAAAAAAGTTGCTGCTGCTCCCCCCCCACACACCCGCCAACCAAGCCGCCCACCACCTTTTTTCCCCTCATACTTTTGCTGTGATAATTTTTTAAATGGCATTTTTTTTTATTATTATTTCTTTTTTTAATTGCCCTTACTGGGGACTCGAACTCAGGACCTCGGGACTCTAACACGAACGACGGACATCTTAACGCTCACCGATACAACAGTGTCGCGCGAGACGGTGGCGAAATGACAGTAAAGAATGCAATCAAGACCGGTGGTAGAATGGCAAGACATTTGCCGTGCAGCCGCGAGGTCGTGGGTTCGAATCCTATTCAAGGCATTGAAATTAAAATTATTTTGACTTTCTTTTTTTTTTTTTTTTTTTTTAGTTTTGTTGTTTTTAAAATTTTCTATATTTTTCCCATATTTTTTACAATGCTCTGAGGTCTCAAATACGTTTTTTTGTCAAACGCGAAGCTCGTTACTGCAAGCATCTTTCCTAAAATTTAGGAAATTATTTTCTTGTTTTTAGGTAAAGACGAGTGCATCGTTTTTTTGCATACTTTTAGGTAAAGACGAGTGTTTTGCCTCTGACTTTCTGTACATTTTTGTTTTTCCTTTGTTTCTCTTCTTTGCTGCTGTCACAAATAGAGAAAAAATAGCTTACGTCCGATTGAAACCCGCATCTCTTAAGAAAAACGGATTTCGATTATAAGAGAAACTATCGTAATTCTCGTAGGTCCGGATACATACGAGATATTGTCGGGTGGGATAGAATACATACGGCTACATCGACCAGCTACACCTCGGGACTCTCTTTGCTTGGCAATAACTGGCATCCTGAACCCACCAACAAGTTCTCGAACTCAGCAGCAAAGCCCTCATCGGAGACATGGCTCAGTCGTGCACGTCTATGAACCTGAAGAACACAGCCCTCCACCGAAGCAACGATGTCCTCAACCGAGGTACCATCGATTCAGGTTAGGTCTGTGAACACCACAAAGTTTTCGACGAGAGGCAACATCAACCTTAACCAAGCCCCCACGAAGTCCTTGACGAGAGGGAATATCATCGAAGATCCCCTTGTAAAAACACCGTTTACCCTAGTAGGTCACCATCAGAGAACGGTTTCGGTTGATTGCAAAACGTTCATAAATAATCAACACCCGAATCAACTTGGCTTTGCGTTCAACCGATCAAATTGCTCATATACACACATGTCTGCTGTTGAGTCTTAATCATACAAAGGGGCTCCAAAGTATTTTATATCACTCATACGCAGTGTTGCCTTTTATCTTTTTGTAGTTGGCGTTGATTTCTAACAAAATGTTTTTGTACTTTCATAAGGTTGCTCTGACTTAAACCAAAGTTTTTAAAACATAAGGAACGATACAAAATAAAATGATTTATACTTAAAATGTTGGATGAATAAACTTACTCTTAAGACTTTGATTTGATACATGTTTCATAACACTCAAAGGTATCTTCGAGAATCGAGCACACAATTCAAAAAATGGATTCAAAGAAGACCAAAAACTAAGACAAAATTTCTTTGGAGAACCTTGTGGAGGTCTAACATGTGGTCGATCAAAGCAACTCATGTATTGAGATATGACCAATAATAAGCATTTCGATGCTAGCCGGCACCTGCTCCATCTGTGTTGAAGAGACCTTTCGAAATCCATTTCCACCTCCTATTTTCGGGTAGCGAGCGACAGCACAAGGTGTTTCGTGTGTCCTATGTCTACATAGACCACACTGGTGTTACGAAACCGTAAAAGATGGTCCGCTCCCTTAAAATCCACGGACCTTTCCCTTCCCTATCAGTGCCTGATGACTTTAGTACAAGCTTTCGGAAAAGCCTCGTTGAATTAAAGGAAGAAAAACTGCGGCCTATTATATTGTTTGGGGATTTGTCGCTTGGGACTCTCTGGCATCAGATAGCAAACAACCTGTGAGGGATTTTTGACTCATCCTAACCATGAAAACCCACCGATACATATTTAAAACCAAATCCCTTAATCTTCCTTAGGCATGATCTTAAGATTATTTTGTTCTTGCTAAATAGTGTAAGTCCCTTTACGGATCTGTCAGAAATTTTTTAAAGGTGGGTTTAAATAAATTTTCTTTAGTCGCTTCTTCCTTAGTCTTGTCAAAAGCATGTAATTAAATGTATATTAAGTGGGGGGCTAAGGCTCCATACCTGCCCCCCGACCCCCACCCCCACGCTTTCGCCTCTGGATTGGTTACGGAAGAGCCATAAATCTATAAGGCTCGGCTCTAGACCGGATTGCAGCCTTGAGTAGAGGGGACCAGAAAAGACCCGTGCTTGATTTTACCAGCACAGAATCTTCCCCTCTCGAGAACACTTCATTCTTTTTTCGTGCTGGGTGGCTAAGCACGTGGAACTAACACCCACTTGCACGAGAGTCCAGGTTATGACAGAGATGATGGCAGCGTACTATAAGCTATACTATGGAAGTGGTCCAAAAACAGGAGAAAAGAGTCTGAGTCTTCCCAAACAGCCTGCTGCCTACATGATCCAAAATAGATGAAAGAATATTCCTGGGACGAATGTACTGTGGAAGAAGTTCTTGCAGCTTGTAATCACATATTGGAGGCTTTTGAGGATGACACTAAGTGCTTAGGTGTTTTACTGGACATTCGGCAAGCAGTCGATCTTCAATTTCATTCAAATCATTTAATTGAGGAACCTGGGCATAATCCAGGACAGAAGACTAATCCGGTCTGACCACGCAAATGAAGATCTAGCTAGTCTCACCATTACAAATCAACACCTAAACCTTAACCCATCCAACATTAATTTCCTCATTGAGGTACATGATTTTCCTTACGTATCTCGCCCAACTCGAACACTACTTATTTCGGTCTTGCCCCCGCGTGCAGGAAAAAAAACTTTTGTGCAAGAAAATACCGCGCAAGTGAAAATACATTCCAACATACCTACGCAACGGACCTCACCAAGTTGTTGATGAACATTTTTCTGGGGTTTCCCTCGCCCCTGCCCGGCCCGCCTTTTGGAGGTTTGCCTAATTGCTTCAGCTTTTGTGTTCCTTACCGCTCGCTAATAGAAATTTAATGTAAGTAGATGAACACGTGCGGCAAATTTTTAAATTGCTTAAGTAAGCTGTTAAAAAATTCATGTCAAGTGCCTGGCCTGGCCCGGCGATGAGCTAAACACTCGCCTGATAACTGCGCGACCAGTGGAAATGCAATAAATACAAATGGCGCTGCAAAAACTTTCACCACATTGGCAAAAAGCATTTATTACGCAGAAAGTCTATTCAATTATTCAGGCGCTGCATCCGCCGGCACGGGGACCACCGCCTCTGCTGCCTCACAGGACGCTAAATAATTTACAATTTGCCAGGCAGCGGCGCGGCGCTTGCAACCGCTGCTGCATTATATGAAAATGCATGTACTTTTTGTTGCCCAGCCGAAGAAGGAAGCCAGCTGACGTGCGTCCAAGATGCGCGACATTCGCGCCCTTGTTTTGGCAAATGGCAAAGTTTTATTTCTGTGCGGCACTCAAATGAAAAATAAATATGACAGACGAAAGAAGGAGACGGCGACGAAGACGAGGAGACGGAGTCGTGAACAAAAGACACTTGCATATTAAATGATTTTAAATGGCGAAGACAATGCAGCTGCTTCTGGTGCTGGTGCCGCCTCTCCAGGGTGGAAACTGGAGCCAGCCACGCAATGCTACAGCTACAGCTACAGTGTGCAGCATCAGCACCGCATTAGGTTTATAAATTAGAAATGATGGGTTCCGGCTCCAAGGCGCCAGCCGCAAAGTATGCAACTCGACTGTGATATACCGCTTGAGCACGAAATTCATTCAAACTTAGCTATGGCAGTCAAAATGTTTTTGAAGTGAAACCTCTTTAACTCAACCTACAAAGTTCAAAGCAGATCTTTAGACCCACCAGAAACTAAACATGATGGTCACACGTAAAGTTTTGTTGCTGAATTAGGTTATTGTTGCTGACAATTATAGCACGACTGAGATGAGTCTCTAAAGAACTCTCATCAAAAGATAGAAAGTTTATCTGTTAACCGAACCCAGATTTTTTCAAATTGAAAACCGGGTTCGGGTTTTACCATAGAACGAAAATATTTGTTGACCTATTTTGCACCTAATTCTTTTGACTTCCTCTAACACTATTCGTTCGTCTAAATTTGACTTCGCATGCCTTATAGACTGCTTTATTTCCTCGAAGATAACAATATTGCTACGAACACGCTTCTATATCTACGGTTTGAGAGCTTCTCTGTCTCAGGTATAGGGCTGAGATGAGATAAGTTTTTTGTTTGTAGCTCTTTACATGAATGCTTCTCGTATTCAGAGAGGAAGAACAAACCATTAGAGGGAGGGGGAGGAATTTTCCAAATCTGAAACAAACTCGATTTGAATCGGGTATACACCTACCTACATTCAAAAATTTGTGGCTCTATCTCTTATAGTCTCTAAGATCGACGCGTTCATACGGACAGACGGACAGACGGAAGGCTGTTGATGCTGATCAAGAATATATATTCTTTATAGGGTCGCAAATGCTTCCTTCTACCTGTTACATACTTTTGCACAACTTCATGATTTCCCTTTTCCCATTTTCAATGGGAACAGGGTATAAAAATAGGGGAAAGCTAACTTCGGCTCGGCCGAAGTTTTGTATACCCTTGCAGCTTCCATTGAAAACAAAAAAGATTTTCTAACTAAGACTACTTTTGGACCTTACTTTTCTATGGGATCTATACTATATAGATGTCTGATTACGACCAAACTTGGTGAAATCATGGAAAAGCATAATACACTGTAAATTATGAAATTAGGAGGCGATCCCATTTAAATCAAAAAAGTTTTTCTCACTAGAACTTCTTTTTCGACCGAACATTCATACTGCAGCTATATGCTATAGTCATCCGATTTTGATAAGACTTTGTAGAAATGTGTTAAGGTATAAAATAAGAATATTCAATAAAGAGGACGTTTTCATTAAAAACAAAAAGTTTTCCTCGAACTAGTTTCGACCGATCGTTCCTATGGGAGCTATATGTTATAGTCATCCGATTCGACCAAACTTTGTAGAATTATGTAAGTTAATAAATAAAGTGCCAATGATAAGGACGTTTTCATTAAAAACAAAAAAGTTTTTCTCACTCGAACTAGTTTTTCGACCGATCGTTCCTATGGGAGCTATATTCTATAGTCATCCGATTTCAACCAAACTTTGTAAAATCATGGGAAAGGATAGTTAACTAAGAAATACGTACTTTGGAGGCGTTTCCATTAAAAACAAAAAGTTTTTCTCACTAAGACTAGTTTTTCGTCCGATCGTTCCTATGACAGCTATATGCTATAGTCATCCGATCCGGCCGGTTCCGACAAATGTGCAGCGTATTTGTACCAAAAGACTTTGTGCAAAGTTTGGTGAGGATGGCTTTAAAACTGACGGAGGAGAAAGCATAGAAACAGACAGACGGACGGACGGACAGACGGACACTGTTCCGTATATTTCCGTTTTGTTTCATTCAGCTGTTGCACACTGCGCCTGCAGATGAATATCAGCAAGGACAGCATGTCGCGCATCATAAAAAGTGACTTGTCCATACAAGAGACACACCGGCCACTTGCTCACAATAGCATTGAAAGCAAATCGCAAAACAAAATCGAAAGCATTGCGATGCCAGAGCGCGAACAAGCTCCATTTTGAGTCAAAACTTCGGCAAAAATGTTTCTGTAATGTTTCAACACGACAATATTAGCAAACTAGTCGTGGACCTTTCAACAAGACTCCAA
Organism: Lordiphosa collinella; assembly: GCA_018904265.1. Classification (NCBI taxonomy): domain Eukaryota; kingdom Metazoa; phylum Arthropoda; class Insecta; order Diptera; family Drosophilidae; genus Lordiphosa; species Lordiphosa collinella. Next base: position 85,217 of record JAEIFV010000463.1, read on the forward strand.
GCAGCGCCAGTGAGACTTGAAGATCCGCACTGATACCCAGTTGGACAAAATCAAAGCTTTTCAGGCAATAATACACAAAGTCTGGGCCACGAGAATAAGCCAGGATCAAATAAATCTCACCTTGTTCTCGAAATACACAAACGTCTCTAATTTTCCTTCTTGAAGGCCATATCTATGGTAAAACAATTCTACAACCGTTTTGATCTTGGTTTAGATAAAAAAGAAAGTACCAAACCAATAAAGAATATAACAAAGAAAGTCAATTTTAAACACCTTTCTATTTCGAGTGTTGTTAACTACTGAATGTAGATCAGTGCTTCACAGCTATTGCCATTTGGGGCCGAAGACAAGCGTCATGCAGTGAGAAAGCCACATTTGCAGTCCTATCTTTTAGGGAACACTTATGTACCTGGCCATCCCAAAGCATACCGGCAAGCCGAAGTCATTTGAAGCATAGAAAAGCCAGTAAATCGATTTCTGTATTTAGTGCTCACCAACACAAGCACATTTTTTCTGTTCTCTTTATTAGGCCGGGTCTGACGTAGATATTGTGGCTCTTAGGTACTTTATTCAAAATTATTGTCCACATAGGAAACACGCTGTTTAGATGGAGACTTGCATTGTCAAATGAAAACTCAGAGAGCGAAAATGACATTGAACCGTCTTCCCATTTTTGAGTGAAAATTTACGATGCAGCGAATAAGCTGTTCTACGATTTGTAGCCATTGAGTGACCGAATAAAGAGAAGAAAAAAGTTTTAAAAAAAATGTACATTCGTTTTCATCTTATGAACAAAAACCGTGTACCAATACGGAGCAGTGTAAATTTAACCCTCCTAAGCAAGATAAGATTAAGGGATTAGCTTGAGAGTATTGACTCATGTACGTACAGTGCTGAAAGCGAATTAAGTTTCATTCAATCGAAGTAGTGCAGAGATAATCCAAGCAGACCTTTGAAGTCGAATGTTGTTCCACATCGTAGGCACTATAAAATAAGTTTTTGCTTTAAGATTTTTGTTCACGATTATTCACTTATGGGCTATGTTTTGTCGTGCGGCGAGGTTTTAACTGGCAGAGCCATTGACCCGATTTACCAATTATTTTTTCGGTATTTTTTTTAACACTTTTTCTGCAAAAACTTTGAATGTTTTGCCAGGTCATTAAATAGTTATGGTCGATGTTTTAGTATTTCAAAGGTTCACATGTACGCTCTTCAGTCCTAATATACCTTTAGTGCCTCATTAGAGAACAGCGGGTATAAAAGTGAAGTAGCATCGGGGTTGAGACCGATGGGGGAGCTCAGTTTAAGTTATGCAAATGCGCTTATGCCGGCGACAAAAGCCAGGCGAAGCCAGCCAATGCCACACTAATGTTGATATGATCATCAGGGCGCTGTCGTGACAATCTAATTGGTTTAATTAAGCAATCATAAATTAATGCCCCACACAATTTGTACTATATGCAGCGAAAGCCATTCGATAAGCCGTAATCCATACCCGGCACTTATTCAATATGATTAGACTGTGTTTAGTGTCCTCCCCCGACTGGGTGGGAGTTATGTGCCAAGGAATTTGCATGTCCACACCAAAACAACCCTTCTGAAGTCCTCTCAAGTAGACGCGTATCTGTGTGTGGAAGGAGATGGGAAACCGCATGTAGGTACTTATAAATAACACGACGACTTTAATTCGGTTTAATTCACGTTAGCTTCCTTTCGACCTTACTTACGCCTACTACTCAGCCCACGGGCGTGGCCTGTGTGTGTGTGCTTAGTTACATTAGCGCAATCAACAGTTAAATAAAAGGCAAACCCGTTCGGTAACTATTCCATGTTGACAATTGTTAATTAATTTGGCCAGCGGCTGAGGTTAACTAAGTTAACATGTGTTTGCCGTCAGAAGTGCACAATTTAATTAGAGAACATTTTGGTTAAACTGCGTAAAGCAGTCAAAATTACTTAATATAATATTCGAGAAATCGCCATAAAATGTCCTAAATATCATTTATACACCTTTTTATTAGGCATCTGTGTACTTAGCTGTCCCTAAAGTGAACCAAACTTCAAGGTTTTATTTTGCTGATTTCTTGAAAGCTCAGAATTTTTAATAGTAATTGATTTGATTATCTTCAGAACCATTTTGACGCCAAACTTTTGCTCATAACTTAGTAAAACCCTTTGCCAGGAGGTGCATTAACATTTTCTTCAAAAAAAAACAAGAAAATCCCACACAATTTATAAGCGTTAGAGCGCCGACAAGCAAACATAAATGCTAACGATAATCACAGCCCAAAGTCATTAGCATAATAAACCCAAGTTTTTTTCCACTATCCACACATCCCTGAGTGTGGAGACACTCGGACAATGACTAGGCGGCAAGGGGACATTTAAACATTTTGTAGCAACATATTTGATCACGTTTTCTCAATCATTGTCCTTATGACCCTAATCAAATTTCACCTGATGGGAGCTAGAAATTTACCAAAGACCATGGACACACTGTGCACTGATTGCCCCGCCACATTTTGGGGTGGGCTTGGGCTGCTGGGAAGGGATGCGTTCGTGCGGGGAAATGTTTTGTTTTGATTACAGCTTGACGGTTGCTCCTTTATTTTATTATGAATCTAATTCCTTATAATTCGTAACATATGTTCCATTTCGGACAAAGGCAACGGCAGCAACAACAAAAACAACAACCACAGCAAACAAGTCTTGAATTACAAATCAGGTTGAGAAGGTCTTCTACAGAAATTTAAGCTAAGACATTGCTGATGACGTTTAACGATAATATGTAGGGTGCACTCAGAGAAACAAGAAAATTCTGAATTTAGGATGGGCAGTGATTGAATTTGGAATAGTTTTTTTCTTTCTTTGATTGCATTTCACTAGATTCGGAACATCTAATGAAAAGTTTTTTCTTTGAGTAAACTTTTCAACCGGTCACCCCTCTCTGCTTTTGGCGCCAGCTTTGTAGTAATCAGCCATGCAAAAGCCTCTCATACTGCCGTTCGGATTCGGCGTTAAACTGTAGGTCCCTTTCTCTTGTGCGAAAATTAGAAGCGCACAAGCCAAGAGATTGAGAGAAGCTCGGCCCTGACCCTTTGGGGCTGCGACAAGCCATTTTTACATACATTTCACTAGATTATTACTTTATACAGGTTGTCCAGACATCTTTCGTCAGAACTTTAATACATGATAGCTGTTATCAATAGAAATATTTTTTTTTCTTTTACACCTTAAACATTTTATCTAAAATTCCAACCACGGGCTTTATAAGTATCCTTCACATTTTAACAACAAACTTTCTCTGAAAACCTTGAAGCTAGCGACCTACTATAAGCACAAATTTGCACCCTCCTTCCACCACCCTTTCATTTTTTAATCGCGATTTTTGTCTTTTGAATTTCAACGATATAATATTGAGATTAAGGTTGTGCCTAAATCACTATTATACTTATTATTTAACTTAATTAGTTTAACATTATCTGTTGGGTGCTTGGCCCGAGGGCCGCAGGGTTGGGCGACTGCGCGGGAGTTCGTAGATGCTGAATGAGAGATGATAGCTGCTTAATAGTGCGATAAGATGGGTAGAAACCAAGGACTTGCTTAGTTGTCTTGATGGCCGGTGGTTGTTGCGAGTGAGGGTCGATAAGCAAGATCGTTTGAGCCGGGATGATTTTGCCTCTGGTTGAGGTTGATGGTTGCTTCGATGGCCGGAATGATGTCGCCTCTCGTTGAGGTGCCTCGATTGAGAAGCCTAAGTTGAGGTTAAAGTCGCCTCTGGTTCAGGACTTCGTGTTGCCTCAGTGGAGGCAGAAGTTACCTCTCAAGGAGAGCTTCGAGGTGCCTTAGTTGAGGCGGAAGTTAACACTCGTGGAGAGCTTCGATGTGCCGGATGAGGACTTTGCTGAAGGTCCCGAAGTGAGAAGTGTGTTCTCTTGGGGATGTGGCCGTGGACCGTTGCTGTTTGACTTGGGCGAAAAACACAAGGGGCTACGTGCAGACCTTGGCAGTTGCACATTTGTATGTGAGATCGTGCGTAGAGTTTTTTTGAGCGCCACGAGCATATGTTTGTGTGTGTCTGTGTGAATTCCACAACAGATCTAAATCCGTTGTTGCACTGCGAGTACATATGTACGGAGTGTGTGGGTTCGAGTGAGTCCAAAGTGAGTCGGGAAGTGTTGCCCCTACGAAGTGTAAAAGTAGCATGCTGCGTCTTCTCTACATTAACACCTATATTCCATCGTGAGGCCCAACATTCAAATTCGGCGAGAAATTCCTGAGCTTTTCTAGAGTCAGATCTGCGACTGTTACTTCAAGCCAAAAAGACAGAGTCATCGGCACAGGTGGCAGTAAGTGAACCTTGGATATTAAGATTTGGAAGATCAGCAGTATAAACTTTGTACAAAACAGGGCCAAGAACACATCCTTGCCGGACACCAGCTCGAATAGGACGTAACAAGGATCGCGCTTTACACACTTCAACACTTTTGTCCGTCAAAAAAGAGTCAATAAGTCTCCACAGACAAACCGGGAGTATCGGTTTCAATTTATACATCAAACCCTCATGCCAGACTCTATCAAAGGCTTGGCGTACATCTAAAAATACTGCCAAACAGTATTTCTTTTTCTCAAAGGCATTGAGAATCTGATTAACTACTCTGTGAACCTGTTTTACTGCACGTTAAACAGCCGTCAGAATAAGGGAATTGCCTCATTTGGGAGTGATTTGTTTACCTCTCCGGCGACAGCATACAATCCAGGGGCTTTGTAAGGCTTTAATAGCCTTATCTGTTCTTTGATCTCTTCCTCATTAATCGGACAGATAGTACAGGGTGGACCAAATGTGAGACCAAATCGCGATATGGTGATCTGATCTTCGTGGCTGGTAGCAAAATGAAAGGGCGTGAATCTATTCTCCAGATCACGAGCAAAAGCATCCGCAACAGCGCACCAGAATAAACCCAAGTGCCGTCGTTGCAACGGAGGGGGTTTCTGCGGAGAGGCTGGCGTTTTAGGTTTCGGGTACATTTCCATAATGCAAAGCAATGGTTTTGGTCTGGGTCAATGGTGCTAAGCTTCTCCACAAAAAATTCTGACTTGGCAGTGCGCTGGACACGTACCTGTGAAGAGCTGCCCATCAGCGTTGCGACCGGTGCTGCCCATAATTGTTTGTTTTCCTAATAACTCGACAACCGTTCATCTGATCTTTACCATTCCTTTAGCGGATCGATAAATGATCTTGATTTCAAAATATTCCAAGGTGACTTTCTACATAAACTACGTTTTTTCAAAATAAACTTGATCGGCCTGAAGGTATAAGATACATTTGTCCCATACATGACAAATCTCTATCTCTTACCATTTCTGAGAACTGTTTGTTCATACGGACGGACATGGCTATATCGACTCCGCTGTTGATGCTGATCACGAATATATATACTTTATGGGGTGGGAGATGCTTCCTTCTGCCTGTTACATACATTTGCACGACTTTAGTATACTCTTTTTACTCTACGAGTAACGGGTATAAAAACATCCCGACATGATGCAGATCTTCCCACCTTCTTTACAAAAGACCCAATTGTCTTTAACTCAGAAATTTCGAGCAGCGTCTGCATCGGTAGTAGCAATGCCAAATCCATAAGATTTGTTTTATCAACTTAGAAGAGATTGGAACAGTCGAGTTAGCGAAAGTTGTCCCCAAACACCAAGCATAACCCCATATGTTTCTTAAACACTAACCAAATATCCTTTTTGTTTTTTACTTCATCTTTGTAAAAGCTAGGTTGAAAGGCCCCGTTGCGGCAGAGTTGTCCTCGTCAGTTTATATTTATTTTAATGTTGAAATATTCTTGAAGAAGGTTCATAATTTGCTTCTGGAATTTTCAAAGAGTACTTTCGCGAGTTTCTCGTTTATGCAATCTGCTTCAAGCAGTTCTACAATTGATTTTCGTAATTTCAGAGATGGTTAGGTTTACAGACCTGGAGAACAAAGCGGAACTCATGGGAGGAAAAGAGGAAATGTCCAATTTAGTTCGCTTTCTATATATTTCGTCTCTTCGTTTGAGATATAAAAATTTAGATATGGGCTTAAAGCAGCGGCAGGCACTTCGCTATCTACTGAGCATAGGCAGACTCCCAAAACCAGCGCTGTCGCACACGCACAGTAAAAGCTGTACTAGCGCCGCAACGCTGAGTTTGTAATAGAGAGCAAATTGAATCTGTTTTAGTGATGTTCTTTGTGTGTTTTTCCGGCTCCATTTTTAAATTAAATTAACGAACTAACACGAAATAAGTTTACTCCAAGCCTAAACCTACAATTTTAGTTGGGGAGAGTTATGTTTTCTTACCTTATCTATCAGCTATGCTCCAACTTCGCATTCGCAAAAGTTTTGCGACTTGAAACAGGTTTTTCTACCAAATTTGCTCTCCAAATCGTAAAACTCAACTTAAACACTCGTTTCTCTAAGTGTATAAGCGGACTGCTGTACCCGCTGCCCGTCGTACGCCAGTTGGGTTGGCCATTAAACTAATGCCAAGTGATTTGAGTTTTGCATTTTGCCTGAAACCGTTCAACTTGGTGACACTTTAAAGACCCTTCCTGGCTTTTCAGCGAAATCTGTCCGCCTCCTGCCTCCTGCCTTCCTGTGGCACATATGAATATTTCATTTCAAACACACGTCATTAGAGAGAGAGATGAGGACGAGCGAGGCAGTCGGTGAGATTTCAATATTTTTCAGCGTTGAGACAAGGCAGCGGCAACAAAGCCAAAGTGCATCGCATTGCATGTGGCATGTGTGTGTGTGGGTTCAGTGGGCGTGGCATATGCCATGTGCAAGGGCGTGGGCCTGGGCATGTAATTTACCTAAAGCTCGTTGCGCCGCCGGTGGCTTCAGCTCCGGTTGCCGTTGCCGTTGACTAGTGTGTGCCACTGCTGACCTATTCCAGCAGTCAACCATAAATCCACACTGATGATGTACTTCATGCTATTGTGCTTTGGAATTATATCGCATATTTTTGGTTTCTATTGCACATTCCTTTCTGGCATGCCGCACAGATAGCGTTAGATAGCAGCCGAAGGGGCAGAGGAAGGAGTATCTATACAGGCACGACATTTCATCATCATCAAACAACAGCAACAGCTCCTGCAGCGGCTACAACTGCGACCTGGCAAGGCAACCAGCCATGGCCCTGTCTGCTGATATGCATGAAGCTAGCAAAGCTTGCCAGGGAACTTGGAAACTGAACTGGCTGCCTGACGTGCTTACTTTGCAGCGTTCCATCAAAGGAATTTCGCCTTGCATGTGGTAGCCAAATAACAAACACAACAACACCCATTCCCCTTCCACACCCAACCCCCTTATCGCTTCTAATCACCTCGGACATTGGGATAAATATGAAGTGGGATTGGTTCGTAACCAATTTTACGAATTTTAATTGCATCCCCTTCCCTTCCCACAGCCACATCTGAGAGTCAAATAAAGCGGTTTATCATTCCGGTGGCAAGCAACGAAAATCAGAGAAAAAACACACGCAGTGAGGGTAAATGGAAATGCAAGTACAAGGATTGTGCATAGTTCAGCAATTAGTACAACCGGTGTAGGATGCTCAAGTGTGGGGTGTGGGGCGAAACTAGATCCCGAGTTGATTGGCGGATAGAGAAAGCGTAATCGTCTCGGAAATTGCATTCGAGAAAATGGAATAAATAAATGGCAAGAAATTGTCATAATTGTAAGAATGAAATGAAAGGAAATGCTGATGACATACAACAACCAATCAATCAAATAGACTCAACATGTTTTGTGGTTATGAACTTTGATTTTTGGCTTAATGAAGAGCAGAAAATTGTACCAATTAAGGAGATAAGAGCCAACTGCATAAATGACTTACAGTTGTCAAAGAAATTATGTTTTTCTAGCGATCACCAGAATAGACTTAGTGGTTGCATTTGTTAGTATTCAGGGTAAAGTTAATTTGGTTCATTTTGAAGGGCTTCCTGGACCCAAAATGATAAGAGACCTCGAAGAGACGAACAAAAATGACCACACTGCAAATAATTTAATTAAATTTAACCATAAGCTTGTTTAAAAAAATTTGCTAATAGTTCTTTTCAACTGCACAATTTCGCACTTCCCAGATTAGTTGTGCAAATAATTCAACCATCAATCGAATTGCGAAGCAAATGTTTGATTTTCCTTTCTGCTTTTATTATTTAAATCATAAAAAATGTTTCATACAATAAATGTTTTCCATTTTTTATGTCACACATATTTTGAGAGCCATTTGAACATTTTTACGCGCATTTACTCCGGCTGCTCCTGCTGCCGCTCCTGCCGCTCCTGTCGCTCCTGGTGTATGATGATTTAGCGTGCGCAATCAAAATGATGTGTATAACAAATTTACCGTTATTTATGCATACAAAAATTGCACGGCAATTAACTTTTGTGAGTGTGGGGGAGGTTTCGTTTGGTTCGACTGAATTTGGCTTAAAAAATGCTATGCACTGACCGGGACTGAACTCCAACGGCCATCCATGCTGGGCAAATAGCAGCAGCTGCAGCTGCTACTGCTGGCCAGTTTTGTTGGACTCCCCATGTTCCCCCTGTCCAGCTGCAAATATTATTGGTTTAGTTACATTTGCATTTGAAACTGCGATTTACACAGCGGAAATAAAACACGAATGGCAGCCAACTAAAGGATAGACCAGACAGAAAGGGCGTGGAATAAGGTTGTTATTCTTTTGCCTTTTGTTTTTTGTTGCTGTTGTTCTTTTTTTGGATGATATATACCTAATTTTTAAGCAACTTTGAAACTAGTTTGGAAATGAAAAATATTTAAGCGGTTTGTTATATTATGGTTATACAGAACTAGTTCCCTTAAAAGTGGCTTGCCTGTTAATAAAGGTTGGTCACACTTGATACTGAGAAGAGAAAGCATTAAGAAGCAATTATAACAATTGGAATACTGATTTTCAACACCCTTTGGATAACCCATTCCTCTAAGCCGTTAGATTTATTTGATCCTAAAATGCTATGGACTCACGTGCTGTTACCCATGAATAATGAAATATTATTGGATCCATGTGAAAACCCGGCAAGCAACCTTCAATAAGACTCATGAAGTAAAGAAACTTAGAATTAAAAAAGAAAACCCCCCCCTGAGAAAAACCAGAGGAAGACGGGGGGGGAAATTTAAAATAACCCGAAAAATATTTAGTTACAAGTATTTCCTGAAAACCAAAAAACATTGAGAACAGGAACCGGAGGGTTGGTAAACAGAAACACCATCAGATCAGTGTGATCAGTGAAAAACAAGAAAGAAAGTCGGTCAAGCCCGACTATAATATACTCCGCACCTGTGAAGTGCTGCCCATCACCGCTGCGACCTGTGCTGCCCATAATTGTTGTTGTCTTATAACTCGACTATCGTTCATCCGATCTTTCCTTTTCCCTTGAGACCGATAAATAATCCTGATTACTAAATATGTTCAGAAAGTGCGAACCTTCTAACTATATAATTGTGGATGATATTACGTATTTTCCAATTTCTGGAGGGGCTTGGCAAAAATTGAAAATAAACTTGATCTGCCTGCATACATGTCAAACCTCAATCTCTTACCATCTCTGAGATCTGTTTGTTCATACGGACAGACAGACGGACATGGCTATATCGACTCGTCTGTTGATGCTGATCAAGAATATATATCCTTTAAAGGGTTGGAGATGCTTTCTTCTGCCTGTTACATACTTTTGCACAAACTTAATATACACTGTGTACCTCTGGTACAGAGTATAATAAGTGTAAGGTTCAGGTTCTTCCGCTAAACAATCAGATCAGTGTGATGCTAAATACATGTTCGATTCATGTTCTTCTGCCAAGCCGCTTGAACTGTGGGTTCCAGATAATAAGCGCTGTCTAGGCTTGCGCTTATTCGAAAATACTGTGCAGAAGCAATTCTTGCGGTTCGTTCATTCATCGATGAGTTTGCTGATGTAAGCTATTTGTAACGAGAGCGTAAGGTAAAGTCGGACCAGCTCGATTTCGATATTGCCATTTCTTAAGGCAGGGCTTTATACAATGCTTTAAAATTAATGTTAACATATTAACATTGTTAAAGCCGGGTGTGGCTCAGCGGCTAGTGTGTGCGATCGCTGTGCAAGAAGTCGTGGATTCGATCCCGCCTCGGAATATCTAATCAAAAGTTTTTTCTTTGAATAAACTTACACGCCTGTTCCCCTTTACTAGCTGTTGGCGCCAGCTTTGGAGTAATTAGCCATGGAGAAGCCTCTCAAACTGCCGTTCGGATTCGTCGTCAAAATGTTGTTCTCATTCTCTTGTGCGAAAATTAGCAGCACACAAGCCAAGAGATTGAGAGGAGCTCCGCTTTGGCCCTTTCGGGGGCTGTGTCAAGGCATTTTACAAGCAGATGGCGCATTGAGCGCCAAATAGTAGGCTACGCTTTTTATCTGAAGATGGTATTCTAATAACATTTATTATTCAATCTTTATAAAAATTTCAGAGATTATAGATTTTGAATATATAAATGAAAGTGATAAATATGAGGGGGCGTGCATAAAAATTAAAATAACTTTGATCTATGTGCTGACAATAGGTGTTAATTTTAATTTTGGTTGCTCTTACCCATTTTCTCTCCAAGATCTCAGACAGACGGACATGGCTTTATCGACTAGGCTGTTGATGTAAATCAAGAATCTACTCGTATTTACTTTAAGTTATAGGAGCTTTTGCCTGTTGCAACAATTTCCGTCACTTTAGTATACTCCTTTTACCATACGAAACTCGGGTATAAGTATGCACTCAGAAAAAACATCAAGAGTTTTGAAATTGGACTGTTCAAGACGTTGATTGCCTTGCAGTTGCAGCATCTCAGTGGCAATCTCATAACTTCTCTCGGAATGGTTTTTAATGAAGCCTACCAACAACGACAAATCTTCTTGAGTTTCCATCACTGATAAATCGCTGTTTTCAGTCCGGATTTCCAGCCGATGTCGTCTTTAGAGAAAAGCCTTTGATTCGTCTAATCATGTTATTCTTCTTCAAAAACTGTTACTTTTGGGTTTCCTACCTAACTTAATGTACTAAATCTCGTCGTTATTATCTAATCAAGCATCGTGGTGTTTTATTTAGGAATGTATTGTCAAGAGCTGTAAACCTAGCTTAGATCATTCATCTAAACATAGTATACAGAGTAATTTTAAAGCATGGGAAAAAAGTGTTGACCAGTTTGTTTTCACAAAGAAATAATGGTTGATTTGGAATGGATATGTCTGTAATATCCTTTTAATCATCCAACGGAGCCGAAAATCGTCCAAAGGGCGACCATTTTTCATATCCCTCGGACGATTTTCAGCTCCGTTGGATGATAGAAAGGATATTAAAGATGATTCAAAGGATATCTAAGTCATATCTATTCCAAATGGATTTTTTTTTGGATTTTTATACCCTTGCAGAGGGTATTATAAAATTGTCCGGATGTTTGTAACGCATAGAAGGAAGCATCTCCGACCACATAAAGTATATATATTCTTGATCAGCACGACGAGCTGAGTTGATTTAGCCTTGTCCGTCTGTCCGTCTGTTTCTATGCTATCTCCTCCGTCAGTTTTAAAGCTATTCTCACCAAACTTTGCACAAAGTCTTTTGGTACAAAAACGCTGCACATTTGTCGGAACCGGCCGGATCGGATGACTATAGCATATAGCTGGCATAGGAACGATCGGTTGAAAAACTAGTCTTAAAGAGAAAAACTTTTTTGTTTTTAATGGAAACGCCTCCAAAGTCCGTATTTCTTAGTTTACTATCCCTTCCCATGATTTTACTAAGTTTGGTCGAAATCGGATGACTATAGCATATAGCTGCCATAGGAACGATCGGTCGAAAAACTAGTTCTAGTGAGAAAAACTTTTTTGTTTTTAGTGGAAACGTCCTTATCTTGGCATACTTAATCTATTCTTACACAAGAACAGCACATTCGTGAAAATTTTTAACAATTGGCATACATAATCTATATACTTTTACACAATTCTACAAAGATTGGTTGAAATCGGATGACTATAGCATATAGCTCCCATAGGAACGATCGGTCGAAAAACTAGTTCTAGTGAGAAAAACCTTTTTTTTTTTTTATGAAAACGTCCTTATCATTGGCATACACTTATTCTATTTACTTTGGACACATTTCTACAAAGTTTTATCAAAATCGGATGACTATAGCATATAGCTGCAGTATGAATAATCGGTCGAAAAAGAAGTTGAAGTGAGAAAAAACTTTTTTGTCTTAAATGACATCGCCTCCAAATTTCGCAATTAACAGTGTTTACGCTTTTCTATCATTTCATCAAGTTTAATAGAAATCAGACATCTTTATAATATAGATCCCCCAGAAAAGTAATGTCCAAAAAGTAGTCTTAGAAAAACTTTTTTGTTTTCAATGGAAGCTGCAAGGGTATACAAAACTTCGGCCGAGCCGAAGTTACTCTTCCCCTATTTTTTTTTCTGAGTATAAACCTTTTGAGTATCTTTAAGATCCTTGTAGGATTCGTCCATAAGTTCTAGGAATGCACTTCGAAAACGATGAATGTCGAGAATGTGAGTGAATGTGAGAAAAAAACTCTCCTGGCTAAGATTATTTTAAGATAAAGAGAATATTGTCCAGAAGTTAGAGGCCGGTAGAAAGCAGTTCGGTTTGATTCAGAACCGGTTTGCATCCCTGATATATGTAGTACTTTATTTGGTCGAAGATGCTTCCTGCTAAGCGTTATAAACGACCGGACAATTTGAGTATTTCATCTGCAAGATTATAAAAAGGGTTGGCTCAGTTACCATCACAAATATAAAAAACCAAGCAAATATAGTTTTCTTCTATTATTTTTTATCCTCCATTGAAAACACAAAAGTTTTTCAAACTAATCTTACTTTTCTGTGGCCGCTTTCCGATTTCGACAAGACTAACAATAACGAAATTTGGAGGCGATCTAATTTAAAACAAAAAGTTTTTCTCAGTAGAACATTATTTTCGACTGATCATTCGTACAGCAGCTATATGCTATAGTCATCCGATTTTGACAAAACTTTGTGAATCGTGTAAAAGTATATGCCAATGATAAGGATGTTTCCATTGGAAACAAAAAGTTGTTCTAACTAGAACTAGTTTTTCGATCGATCGTTCCTATGGGAGCTATATGCTATAATCATCCAACATTTGTAGAACTGCCAAGTTTAAGGACATTTCCATTGAAAACAAAAACGTTTTTCTAACTAAGGAAACTTTTCAGATTTTACTTCTCTATGATAGCTTTACTTTATGGATGTCCGATTTCGACCAAACTAAGTGGAATCAGGGGAAAGCATAGCAATCTTAGAAATACGAAGTTTGGAGGCGTTCCCATTAAAAACAAAAAAGTTTTTCTCACTAAAACTAGTTTTTCGACCGATCGTTCCTAAGGCAGCTATACGAGGTGTGTTCAAAAATTTTGAATTTTCGCGGGTTACGTATATTCGAATTTCGATTTTTTTTGTGGCGTTATGTTGGTACTCTTGTCTCTCACTTATGCCGACAAGCTCGGCCATTTTGAATGTTCACTTAATTGTTGACAGCTGCTTTGCTTGCACGTGTTTTGGATCGTCTTCGATTTTTACCTATTCAAAAAAATGGATCAAGGAACCTGTATCATATTTTGTGTGAAAAGCGAAATTAAGTGCGCGGATGCATTCCGAATGTTGACTGTGGTATACGGAGAAGCTACCTTGGACCGAAGCAACGTTTATCGGTGATACAAAATGTTCTCAGAAGGCCGAGAAGATGTGAACGACGAAGAGCGTGCCGGACGCACGAGCACTTGAACAACAGACGAAAAAATTAATGAAGTGGAGAAAATGGTATTGACCAATCGTCGAATCACCGTTAGAGAAGTTGCTGAGGACCTAAACATATCGATTGGCTCGTGCCACTCGATTTTTATCAATGATTTGGGCATGAGACGGGTCGCCGCGAAATTCGTACCAAAATTGTTCAATTGCGACACAAAAACAGCATCGCATGAACATTGCTAATGGATGTTAAACTCTGTCCGCGACGACCCAAATTTGCTCCAGAGGGTCATAACTGGAGACGAATCGTGGGTTTATGGGTATGACGCGGAACAACAAAGCTCAATCATCTCAATGGGGCCCGAAAAAAGCGCGCCAAGTTCAGTCGAATGTGAAAGTTTTGCTGACAGTTTTCGAAGGGGCGTGGCATCATGAGTTCTTGCCACAGGGAAGAACGCTCAATAAGGAATATTACCTGCAAGCTATGCGCAATTGCGCGAATTTCTGCAATCCGCCAGAAACGCCCGGATTTGTGGAAGAACAAAAATTGGCTGGCTTTGCACCACGATAACGCCCCTGCTCACACATCGTTGCTTGTGCGCGACTTTTTGGCCAAAAACAACACACTAATGATGCCGCAGCCACCGTATTCCCCAGATCTGGCCCCCCTACTTTTTCTTGTTCCCTAAACTGAAGAGGGCCATGAAAGGACGACGTTACGCTACGCTTGACGAGATAAAGACGGCATCGAAGGAGGAGCTGAACAAGATAAAAAAAATGATTTTTTGAAGTGCTTCGAAGATTGGAAAAACCGTTGGCACAAGTGTATAATATCTCATGGGGATTACTTTGAAGGGGACAAAATAGATATTCATGAATAAATAAATAATTTTTGAAAAAACACAAAATTCGCGATACTTTTTGAACACACTTCGTATGCTAAAGTCATCCGATTTGGCCGGTTCCGACAAATGTGCAGCGTATTTGTACCAGAAGAATTCGGGTAAAGTTTGGTAAAGATAGCTTTTAAACAGACGGAGGAGATAGCAAAGAACAGAAAGACGGACATGGCTAAATCAACTCAGCTCGTCGTGTTGATCAAGAATATATACGAGTATACAGGTTGGCTGATGAAAGCTGCTACCAAAAAAAAAATTGAATAACTTTTTTCCTATTTGATGAATCTACTTAATTTTTGTTTTGTTTTGTAAATCGATCTTTAAATTTATGGAAAATGTATAATTGGGACACTGAAACAAGAATTTGAATTGTCCGCCGCTATCACGCCCTGGAGTCCGTAGATTCGGTTCAAAGAGAGTATAGGCGCACGTTTGGCGGCGATCCCCCGACCAGGTGGACCACAATGAGACTTGTTTACAATTTTGCCGAGCATGGGACAGTCGAAAGAAGACCCTACCATCGAAACCCCACAGTTCGAACAAAGGAAAAATCGCTGCGGTAGCTGCAGCTATACAAAACAATCCAATAGTTTCGACAAGGAACTTATCTACTCAAATGGGTATAAGTAGATAGTTATTGCAGTCAATTATGCACCATGATTCGAACTTATTCCCATATAAAATTCAAATGGCCAACAAACTGAAAGCAGCAGACTTGCCGATTCGCTTGGAATTTGGCTAGAAGATGCTCCAAATGGTGGAAGAGGACGAAATACATGTTGAACTGTTTTTTTTTTTTTTTTTTTTTTTTTTTTTTTTTTTTTTTTTTTTTTTTTTTTTTTTTTTTTTTTTTTTTTTTTTTTTTTTTTCTTTTTTTAAATTACTTCACCATTTCCTTTTTCTCATTATTTTGTATATTAAACGAACAATCAATTTCTATTCATTAATCATATAAGAAATCCTTATCATCGCTTAAATGCGAAAACAATTTATTCATAAATTTTTTGAAATACTTTTGAATCAGGCATAAAGTACAGTTAAGCACTTGGGCTATGCTGACATTTAATCTTATTGATTGATGACAGCCAAAACCCCCGCCATGTGCATAGCAATCGCACTTAGAATTGTTTGCAATCCAAAAATACGACGACGAATGCAGCAAAAGCTGAAGAAGCAGCCGCAGCCGCATGAAAGCAGCCATAGCGTGATGTCGAGCATCAAACAACACACCACAAGCATAAAGCCTTGGCACACACACACACACACACACACACACCAGGCACGGACTGGCAGCTGTGTAAAATTCATCTGTCATCGCGTGTGTAGCGCCAAAGCTTATGACGTTAATCCTTTAAATGCGCCAAATGCATGCAAAACTTTTACCAATGCAACTATGTGTGTATGCATGTGTGTCAGTTTGTATATTTGTGCGCTTGGCAAGACTTCAGCAGTCGTCAACATGACAACGTCGGCTTTCCAAATTGTATGCCAGGCATGTGGGATGAGCTGGAAAAGGGTGCTGTGTGGGGCGTTAAAGGTGTCAACTTGTATGCGAGGTTTTTGTATCTGCGCGCAAAATCAACCAACCGAAAGCGTTCAATCATCGTTAGTTACCATATTCTGTTGCCCACCTGCCAACTGTGTGGCGCCCAGGTAAGCCGAGTTCCAAAGCAAAACGCACTAACAACCAAACGGAGGGGAAAAAAAAAACCGAAAAGAGTACAACTCAAGTTACTAAAGTTGTTAAAAAGGAGTGCAACAGGGGGAAATGAAACCAGAGAGAATCAGAAAACTAAGTGAGGCGACCTCACTTCATGGAAATTTGTAAATATTTGTGTTCGATTTTTGACTTGCATCGATTTGAAGTAATTTAATGTCATAAAGAAGTTTCCAAATTCACTGAAATGCCAACTGGAGCGAAACTCTAATTGAACGTTTTACGATATTCAGTACCAATCGTAAAAAATCTGCAAAAATACTTGAGACTATTTATAAATTGTAGCACTTGGAGAACTTATTATAAATATTTTTCTGCCTAACATATCGTCCATCTAGTGCTAACTTACAAATTTACCGTATGCCTGCCTTAACTGAATATCGTAAATGGCTTAGTCGAAAACAATTGGAACAACATACATATTAAACACTAAGACATAGAGCGCTGAGCGTAAAATTCCTACCTTTTTATTCATACATTACAGATATACGATATTCAGGACAACTCTTTATACCGTAAGTGGCGTGGTCAAAAAAATTAGGATTATAATAAAACTGTGGTCTATAGCAAGCAGACACTGCGTGACACTCATTCTTTATATCTTAAAATTAAATATTTACGATATTCCGGTCAAAAATTCGAATATCGTAAATTTATTGAACTCATAAATCTCATTCTAAGAGCTATTCAAGATTTTACAGGTCTGACAAAGGCATAATCCTTACTAATGATCTGAACTGTCATAACTAATGAACAAAGTTGCGATATTCCGTTGAAAATTGATACAAAGTTAAGTCACATGTTGTAAAGCGCTGAATTTTGGAATGGTTCTGCACACCACTTTTTCTATTCACTGAAAATTACTGAAACTTTGGTCACCCAGAATATAGTAAATGGCTTGGTGGCTCTGAATATCGTAAACGGCGCGCAAATAATTTAACAAACTTGTTTAATTGAGTTTTCGTATGCAAATGACTCGCCTGCACTTTGCAAAAGCTTCAATGAGACCAAAGCGTCGCTGGCGACTGCGCTGCTGCGAGTGAGCTTGAGAGAACGACAACGCGGCTGCAATGTCTAAATATAGAACAGGCGAGGGAGAAATATGTATAACAAGAGCGAGTATCAAAGCAAACAAACATAATTTGGTGGCAGATGGCCATTGATTTGATTGACATTAATTATTGGTTGGCAAAGTCTTAGAACTTTACATGGGCGGTAAAGCGCAGGGGTTCTGGCCCGAACAAACACTTTAAGTCTCAAAGAGCTGATGTAGGGCATAGTTTTGCCAAATACTCTGCACTAATATCTCCTAATTAATGATTTACGATATTACGATAAATTTCTCAGACGCGAATAATTAATATATAAGAAAACTAGAAGTCGAAGAGCAATGCTATTGGTCAATCTTATGACTAATACTCAATCATTTTATCCTTACTGTAATAACCCGTGCACGCACAATAATAACACACAAATACTTTTATATTATGTTTAGCTTGCCGGAACATATTTAGTTTGCTCCGATCGAAGTCTTCTTAATTGATCAGACCGCTTGACGATGTTGCCATCCCTCTCCGTGACCTCAAATTCAATTGTGTCATAGTTCGGAGTGAGCTTGTGTGGGAACACTGAACTTATGATAAGCCTCCACCTCTATGATGCTTTCCCTAGCTCCTCTCCTTTTATCTGCGGTCAGCTTTCCTCTTTGCGATAGCGAAGTCTACTGATGATAAAATGGGATGGCTGTATCTCAATACAGCTGTATCATAAAACTGTTTTGGTATTTGTTGCTTCTGGCCTTGCTATAAACTCAACAAAAGTTCCTCCCAACTGATTCGTTGACCAACATGAAGATGTTATCACATTGGCTGCTTCTTTTGGGCATGCTCTGCCTCCTTGTAGGTCTCTTGCGACATCGAGACATACATTTGCTCACTGGACCAGCGCTTCGACGCGATGCATTTGCGGCATGCCCAGGAGAGACATTGCGTATACGTTATGCCCACGCATTCGGGAAGTTGCGAATATAGTGACCCGTGTGTCCGCCGCCCTGACGGAGAGCCTACCTCGCTGGGCACTTATCACCATGGCCAAAATGGCCCACCTTACCACACCGGCCGCATTCCGAGTCCAATGTGTTGTGTTGATTGCCTCCGACTTAAAGTTGATCATATATGCATTTGTATTAGAAGTCATTGCTACTGTTTGACTCCATATTTGTTCCAGTGTTTCGGCAGATTTCAATAACACTTCTCGAATAAATTCTGCTTCGGCCAGAAAAATATTTCGTAAGTCTTGACAAGAATGACGTATATATCGTTCCCCAACTCATCGCTTCAGGCAATGATATCGGATCTGCTTGGTGTAATTTGCTTCTCTATTTCCTTGTCTCCATAATGTCTTCTGCACAACGTTTCCTTCGTAACTTCGTATTATTCCCATGCTCCGGGTATTGATTATGTCACCTCCTGTCGCTGGGCACCGCCTAGATGCAATAATTTTTTCCTTTAACGAACAGCATCGATATACATATATATGAAATTATCATAGCCACAATTCCCATTCCCAATCGATTGACCCGAGGCACAGGCTCCTACACTTACCTTACAGATTTAAGAAATTCCGGTCAACTCTGAATATCGTAAATGAAAACACAATTAATAAATTGACAAATCGCATTAGGGATGTGCGAATTTAAGATATATTACCCATCTCTGAATATCGTTAATGAATTAGTCGCAAAATATTAGCATTATAAGAAAACTTTCAGACATAGAACGGCTTATTACAGCTTAACACAATTTACTCTTCTCAGTAACTTTCAGATTTTCAATATTATGGAAATCTGCGAATATCGTGACTTAGACGCTAAGAACTAAGATTATAAGAACAAGAAAGAATGTCGGTCAAGCCCGACTATAACATACTCTGTACCTGTGAAGTGCTGCCCATCACCGTTAACTCACTAGAACAGCTGATTGATTAAACAGCTGTTGAGTTTAGTTGGGTAGAAACAGTTTGCAATTTTTCTGCAACCTACCCCAGCTAAATGGATTCCACAATGACTGCAGACCGGCATTCAAAGTGGCAAACCCTGTCGGTTCTTCACTGAGGCGGAAATGTTGCAGCCGTAAATAATAAGAATTGGAACAATCATAGTAGGCTTGGAGGAGTTCAGAGCATGGCTGCCAACTAACAATTTATGCAATAGTCAGTCGAGAATCGAGAGTCGGGGAGAACAGACATATTTTTATTTTTATTTTTGTTTTTTAATCTCTTTATTTATCCCTCCCAATGTTTTACACTTGCTCAATAAGCAAGTTATTGAGCTGCTAACTGTATCCAACGTTGATGATTTGGGACCCTCTGACTTTACTCGTTTGAGTTGTTTTAAAATGGACTTGATTGTTTGAAGAAGTTGTACTCAAAAATTTATGACCAAATCCAGAATCTGTTTATGGTAATGCAAAAGAGTTTGCTTGGTACTTGGCTATATTTTTTGTGTTCAGGGACCGTAAATAATGATTATTTTATATTTATTTAGCAAAAAAAAAAGGTCATCCATTAGGATAGCCGTAGAAGAAAAACTACTATACAAAAATGATTCTTCTTTGCGTTCTAATATTTGCACAAAAGCGACCCCATTTAACGCGATCCGAACGGCATTTGAGAAATTTTTGGAATTTACAAAGCTTTATGGCGCCAATTTATCAAAGGTCATGACGTTAAAGTTATTCAAAGTAAAACAAGAAAGAAAGTCGGTCAAGCCCGACTATAACATACTCTGTACCTGTGAAGTGCTGCCCATCACCGCTGCGACCTGTGCTGCCCATAATTGTTTGTTTTCCTTATAACTCGACAACCGTTCATCCGATCTTTACTATTCCTTTGACGGATCGATAAATAATCCTGATTACTAAATATGTCCAGAAGGAACGAAACTTCTATCTATAAAACTGTGGGAGATATGACGTTTTTACCAATTTGCGGGGCCGGGAGGGGGCGTGGCAAAAATTGAAAATAAACTTGATCTGCCTGCAAGTATAAGAAGCATAAGTCCCATATATGACAAACCTCTATCTCTTACCATCTCTGAGATCTGTGCGTTCATACGGACAGACAGACGGACAGACAGACGGACATGGCTATATCGACTCGGCTGTTGATGCTGATCAAGAATATATATACTTTATGGGGTCGGAGATGCTTCCTTCTGGCTGTTACATACTTTTGCACAAACTTATTATACTCTATGTACCTTTGGTACAGAGTATAAAAATAAGGGTCAGTGAGTGCTAATGCAAGGCATAATTCTGCCTAGCACTCAGCACTTTCATTCCTGAATATCGTAAATGACTTGGATGCGAGAAAAAGTGATAATAAAATAAAACTACAAGATATGGAGCGCTATTTTTGCAGTACCAATGAAAAATTAATGATGTGTAGGCCTTTTCTGAATATCGTAAGTGACTTGGTCAGATAACAGGAAAACAGTAAGTCCCAGGGGTCTGATATAAGGCATAATTCTGCTCAACTCCATAGAATTTTCTCCCCAAAATTACAGATATACGATTTTCAGGGCAACTGTGAATATCGTAAAAGGCTAGAAGATACCCACAAGTGTTAGGGTTTATAGTTTTGTCATAACACTTTGAATTTTCTTCCTCAAATTACATATTAACAAACTTCTGGGCAACGCTGAATATCGTAAATGACTAGGCGCGCTAAAAACTGAGATTACAAGAAAACCTTTAGCCTTTTACGGCTGACATGAGTCTTAATTCAGCCTTTTTACTCAGCCCTTTTATTGCAGTTTTGAACAATTACAGGTTTTCAGTCAGTTCACGCCAACTAT
The DNA here is from genome assembly GCA_018904265.1 of Lordiphosa collinella. NCBI lineage: Eukaryota > Metazoa > Arthropoda > Insecta > Diptera > Drosophilidae > Lordiphosa > Lordiphosa collinella. Next base: position 106,518 of record JAEIFV010000463.1, read on the forward strand.
ACGATGCTCTGGTTACATCGTTATATCGTGACTTAATCTCAAAGAAGGACTGAAAATTGATTTAGGCAAAGTACCTATGAATACTCTCGTGATTTGACTTACATCAATTTGATGTAATTAAATGTCATCTCTAGGTGGATGCTAATCAAACTTACTGAAATGCCAACATAGGGGGAAGGGACCACAGCAAAAAGTCGAGTGGCATTGACTGCTGTCAGTTGACAGCAAGCATTTTTGATTTAACCAAGTGCATGATCTATGACAGCAAATGTGTCCCGCACAAGGACAGTCCGGGAGCCACTCTAGGACGCAGCTAGTCGAGGGATAACTGCGAGTCGCATTTGCTTGGCTTGCTCGTCTATTGCCAGTCAAGAGTTAACACGAATCAATTACGCCACACACACACACTCATACACAGAGAGACAGCAATTGCAGACTGGCACTTGGACTGGAAGTCCCTGCCTTGCTGGGGAACTGCTGTCATATGACATTTGACTTGCCTGCTGGGCCAAGGATTTACAATTTAAAGCAAGTGGCCAATAAAGCAGATGAACGACCAGCTCGACCAAACGAATGTAATGTAGGTAGTAGGTAGCTGCATATCCCAACCAAAGAGGAGTAGATGTTTGAAAAGCGATATCCGAGTGTACGAGTCCTCGTGTGTACCACTATGTGCTCAAAAGCTGGAAAAATGGTCATGCCAATATCAATTGAGTTTATGGCCCGCTGCTGACAGCGCCAGTTGAATGTGTGTGTGTGTGTGCCAGTTCAGAATGGTGTACGATGACCAAAAGGTAATAAAAACCATAATTACAACATAAATGACAGCTGTTACACCGTCATCATAGTCCATTGGACAGATAGACAACCACATATTAACAGCTATTATCAAACTATAAAACTGTAATTACGGGCCATAGCTTCTGGTCAATTGGTGCATATGATTGGGTGACACTCAAATAGATAAGGCTAAACAAGAAAATCTGCATTATTACATTGAAAATACTACAGAATCCCCGCCGACAAGCCAGACACGCTATGCATATATTTGTTTTTGCAGTCGTCTCGATCGCGCACGCTGCACCTGTTGTGCTGACTGACTGTGCGAATTATTGGTGCCCTGCTCTGATGCGCAATGGATTTGTTGTTTTATCTCACTTCGAAGCAAGGCAATTGCACTTGCTGAGACGACAGCTTGTGCATCTTGGCGTTTGGCAGCGAGGCAATTATTAGGCGTACGAAAGTCGCCAGATACCGAAAAATAACTCTCGGAGCAATGGGAGCAAGGGCTTGCCCACCGCTGCTTTACACCATATTTACCTGCAAACCTGACAGTCATCAATGACCAGAGGCTTACAATCAACATCTATGCTTAAGATACTGCATTCATAGGAGTCTCAAAACAACCATATAAGGCGTCAAACAACGTCCAAAGATAGCTTAACCTGTTTAACAAAATGCTGGTTAGATGGAATATAGCAGTCAATGCAGTTAAGTCCTCCCACATTACATTCTCCAAAAGAAGAAGAAACTTTCGGCAGGTCACTTTCTATAATACTCGTATACCAAATGGCGAAACTATCAAATACCTGGATAAAGGACTCAGATGGCGAGAGCAGCTCAACATCAAGTTACGACAAATATACTGGCTGTTTGGACAAAATGGAGCGAGTAATAGTAATAATAAGGTAAGAGAGATGACAGTTGGCCAGCTAAGGGTTAAGTCCAGGCCTGGCCAGCCTTAGCCCCTGGAGCCCGAAGTCACTCTCCAATGCACACCGAATGCTGGCCGATGTCAATCATCACTTAGTGTCAGTGTTTGTTTTGCTCTCCATTTGGCCGGGCCTGGTTAAGACTTGCGGCGAATTGGTGGCGGGAGAGGAGCGTTGGATTTGGACACCGGAGAGGGACAGCATAAGCAGGAAGTCTGGTGGTCGCACTCACGCTGATGGAGGCTGAGGTCAATGGCAATGGAATTTTCAATTGTGTGGGTGGCGAATAGCAACAACGGGACTCGGGACTTAAGGCAAACCAAGGGGCGGTAGAACTGGGCCTGGGAGTATAAATGAAACTCGCTGCTATGGACGAGGGTCATTCGAGTGCGAGTCAGAGTGTGAGTATTTTTGAAGCGAGAGCCTAGTTCCCCATTGCGCGATTTCGAGCGAGTGCGAGTACCAAGGCGAGTGAGTGAAGAGAGTCACAACGAAGTAGCTGCCCAGGAGAACCCCGTGAGCCGAGCCGTAGGAGTGGCAGAGTGAGTCCGAGAACTCGAGCAGAGCTTCAGAGCCGTTTCGTCCTGCGGATAATCACGAGAGTCGGTGAATCCGTGCGTCTTCTTGCCGGTGGGCCAGATGCAGCCTAGTGCCAGCAATTCTAGGAGACCAATTGAGTCTCCGGACCATTGCTGTGTGGAGGAAGACTTACTTAGTACTTATACATAATCTCTATGTTAGTATCTATGTATAAGTATTAAGTAAGCCTGTCTCTCGGTCCAGTTGGTGTCAACGCTTCAGACCCCTATTGATAAGACTTTTATCTAGTGGAATTAAACTAAGGCAAAGACATTGACGAAGTGGTTAAGTGGCAAACTAGGAAAAGTAACAGAACTAACTTAGACGTTGAGCCAATACCTCACAGAGGGATACCCATCTGGCAGAGAAAAGACGCCAATGGAGAGTCTGAGAAATTAGCAGGAACCCGAGGTTCAAAGCCGCGCTAAACAGGGCAGTTAAAGAGCTGAAGGAAATTCTCTCAAGGCTTCGAAAGCCGTCTCTTGATAGTTACTTGGTGGCAGCTGAATCAGGCGATCACTTACCTAAAACCTAAGGAACGCAACCAGGAATATGTAAAGACCAACGAAGAGACTAGCTAATGCCATATATCCTTCTGGGACTTGGTGTCGTTCTCAAAAGTAAAAAGTGATTGCCTTTGCGCTTTTTCGCCCTTTGAACTATTAAAACGAAGATACCAAGAAATTTCTTGACATCCCTTGTCAGATGGATCTGTCCATTCCAGAGATAAACAGCCAGAAAGTCATGGACGAAATCTCCCTTCTGAATAATACAAAATCGCCTAGATATACAGAATTGGAGATCCAGCAAACAAAGCGCTACCAGAAAGTTGCACTGAGCTTCTCACTAACATTTTTAATAGTTGCTTTCAACTCGTACATTTTCCTTCACAAAAGCCTGAAAACGAGCTAGCATCCTATAGTCCAATAGGTTTATTGGTGGTGCCTTGCTGCCTTTATTGGAGGATACCTTCATGATTCCTAAGCATCAAATTGGCTTTAGACGACACAACGGTACTCCTGTTATACCAGGCCATACTTAAACCAGTATGGACTTAATGCATCCAGTTGTGGGGTACGACATCTACGTCAAATATATAGAAGATCCAGAAATTTCAAAGCAACGTCATAAGGATAGCGGCTGATGCCCTCTACCTAACTACCAACAACGAGCTGCACAGGGAGCTCAAAATTCCTTCGGTGGCAGAGCAGATAGACAGATTCAGCCAAAAACACTTGCAGAGGCTCTCAGACCACCCCAAAAACCTGTCCAGAAATCTGCTAGATAATAGTCTCTTCAGAAGGGGTCTGGAGCGTTTTCGCCCACTGGTCCTTCTAATCCGAAAATCAGGCTTACTTAATAATTATATCTCCCTAACTTACCTTTCTTCACACACACTTCCATCCAATAGCATTCATAAGCAAATCTTTTCATACCCATAATTCACTTTCTACCTCAATTCATTGCATCTCAACTATAATTTCTTAGAAACTACACAACTTAACTTTAACTAAATGTAAAAAACTACGGAAACGTCAAGAAAAATGATAAAATTGAATGATTGTTTTGATCACGGTCGCCAAAGTCTTGAGAGTTGTCTGTGTTGGGAATTAATGACTCTAGGTTAAGTGGATACAAAAGCCATTCTTATTTTAAAGAAACTGTGAAACTGTGGTTTTTCTTTAAGAGAGAAAAGAAAAATGTACGAAAGCTACAACAACAACGCCCACAACCCAAGTATCTCTATTAGTTAAGTCAACAAAAAGAACTTAGCATCGATATTCAGTTTAAAATTATTCAGTTTTCTCGTACTTTTTGGACCAAATAGAGCTTACTAAGCTCCATATTGACTAACCGTTCAAACTTCAGCTACATATTGTGACCTCAACCACAAATGATCAGCTGCAGCAACGATTTCAATTAGAGCGCGGCAATGTGTAACAAAAGATAAGTACGCATTTTGGAATAGCCCCGTAGTTCCATCCATCCTTTCATATGAGTCAGCCTGACAAAGGCATGGAAAATGCATTCACCATGCATTTTGCATTTCGCAACTCATTATGCCCGCGTCTCATTCGCTTGTCAATAGCACACACACCCCACAGCAACTGCACATCCTGACGCATATGGGGGCGGATGTTTTAGGCCTGTACTGAATGCAACTGCACATGGTTGCAGTTTCACAAAGTCAGCGGCAACGTCAATGTTTCACTTGTGTATCTCACGTTTCCACTTGTTTGACCACTCCTAGAAAATTCTTTGTTAATCTTCGCTCTCAATCAATAGTGTCGTCAATTAATTAACACACACTGACCACAGGCAGGTACGATATTTCACACAAAACGTAAAACTTTTCGTCACATTTCGTGATTAATTTAAATGGCGCATAAACTGCAGATCCCGCAGGAGCAAAAGCAGAACTCTTGGTCAGCGTTGATTAGCCACAATCACTTTGTGCTCCACTGGGACGGCTCGTTAACTGTCGAGAGTGCTCCATCGTCTAGTCGTTGTTCATGCATTTTCCATGAGCCTGGCACACACACACACACACACACGGCGAAGTTGGACTAATAGCCGTTTAGTGGACTTTACTCGACTGGACACTGGACTCGCACACGCACAACCGCAAAAACAAATGCAATCGGCGCGGCGCTTGACCCACCTCCCTGAGTCTCTCTCGCTCTCGCTGATACATATTTAATAGAAAGAGCTCAGACGTGCTGGTTTCGGTTAATGTGCACTGCACAGCGAGTGCCTCAGGTAGTTAAGCTGATTTTGGTATTTTGTCTGTTAGCCAACCAAACTAATTTATGGAACATGTATTTTTAAACGAAACCAGTAAAGCATTGTTTTGAAATTGAAACCGTAAGTTAATTACATTTTTAAGTACCAAATGCTAGCAAAATGTGGCGACCGTGATCAAATGAATATATCAATTAATTCTCAAATATAAGAATGATTATGGATTCATTTAAAGCAAATCCTAATGAATTTGTTTTAATGGAACTTATAGACATTATATCCCAATATAGACAACTCCCAAGTTTTCGAGGAGTGGCGACCGTGATCATAAGAGTCTTGATTTAAAAATTCTCAAAAATAATTATATTATGCCATCTATAAAAATTGTAATGCATTTTGGGGCCGATTCGTATCTTTTGTTGGCGACAATGCTTCACAGAGGCTGTTCGTAAAACATGGCGACCGTGATCAAATAAAAAGTAACATACAGCCATGCTCCCATTTTCGCTTTCGCTAGAACTTTGCGATTTGAACTAAAATCGTAAAAGGTTGGTGCCCTTTGGTTACTCGACTTCAAGCGAATATTGTGCAATGCTTATCTTCTGAGTGAATAGCAAACTAAACAACGTAACTTGAAAAACAGCATCAAGAATATAAATCGATTCTTGCATAAATTTTTAGAGAGTTCTTTATTATTTTACACAAGAGATTCTTGTACGCTAAATAAATCTTAACAAAGCAAATAGCAAATGCTGCTAACCATTTGTCAGTTTTAAATACATTTATTGTATTTGCATGTTTGTGTAGTCCCCGAAAAAGAAACAACAATAATTTAATAACCCACAAGACAGACAGACAGTAACAACAAACACGCACACACACGCACCGACAGACAGCCAGACACCCAGACGGACAGACAACCCCAAGCAAGTTGGCTTGCTGGCCCAGTTTCGTGTCTATGTATTATTCAAATTCAATTATAAAAAAACGCAATAAATAAAAAATGTTTATATGTGAAAAGAGATAGGAAAATGGCAAGTCAGTAATGGAATGTTGAATTCTAAATACTCTGCGAAACATCCAACGAAATCTTTTAATCATTCTTAATAAAATTTATTCCCCGGAAATGCTAGCAGGATCTACAGCAACACAGGAATTTCACAGACTCTTTGGACGCCCTCTAGACGTACGCTGGCAGAGAGTAAGACGACCCTGGTCGCAGGAAATTTGGAACTGGCTGCAAGCACAATTTTCTGTACCGCACCAAGTGGACGATTATGCGCACATAGGCCGCAGGAATTGCCAGTACAAGCACACAGCTCTATCCAAGTTTTGGCCAGAGGTTTGTGGCAGCGTTCGTGACGTCACTGTCGCCTCCAACAGACTCGCGCGGAGCCTGATAGGCCGCCTTCTTAAGTCTCCAGCACCTTCCTTTCTGTTCGTAGCTGAATCCTATGGAGGGGCTTCGTAAGCTTCTGGAGCCAACAGAATGAATAGATGGGGTTTTACCTGACGCCAAGTAGATTTATGGGCTTGCACTCACTATAATACTGGAAGGCGGTACCAAAATAAAATGTCCAAGTTGTGAAAAAATGCTGTAATCATTTCGCAAAGGGAAATAGTTAGACTTCACATTTTCTTACAATTAATTAATGATTTAATCACACATACTCCGAAATAATCCTTTGAGCTTGTTCTACAAAGCTTCTTTGTCTAAACGGATCAGTAGATTGGTCAAATCCAGGCGGGATGGCAAAGATTTTCCAAGAAGCCATACCCGTTTGACTTCCTCCGAATCTCGCAAGCAAAAGACCGAAATCAGAAAGCTGGTCTGACATCGATAGTTCGATCGCGGCCTATCGACTCACGTGCAAGCCTGCGCTGTTAAATGGAACTAGCAGCGGGTTAGCGCCCTTGCAACTTGACAGTTGCAAAGTTCAAAAATATCGTTACGAATATTCAAGTATTTGCATAGAAATTCTATAGGCAGAAATTGTACATTAAAGTCGTTGTATTATAAAAATTCAGCCGGAACTCTACCTACCCCAGGTGCTTTTTAAGGCTTGCAACGTGCGAGGGCTTCTGACACCTCAGCATCCTGAATCGGTCGATCTAAAACTGGCGTTGTCAAAACGGGAAAGGCAAAAAGGTGTCGAGAGATGGACATTCATGCCTTTGCTTATTCTCTGTTCATTCTGCTACTTTATTCTTAAATAATTCCTCTTTTCATTTCTATAATCATTCTTCAAGTCACATACGCACTTTTTTATTTCTTTTTTTTATATTCGTCAACTGGTTTTTTATTTTAGATTCTATTTATGCCGTCCTTGATTAGTTAATTCCTCTATTATTTATCAATTCATTCTTTAGTTCATTAGTTTATTTAAAGCAATTCATTTTTTCGGCTGGTTCTCTATTTCCATTTTCAGTGCTCTAGTCATTTCTATCTTAATTTCTCAATTCTTTTTCCTATTTATTCCCTTATTCGAATCTTGATTCGTCAATCTATGCTCATATTTATTCTACCGTTTATTCTTTCATTCATTTTTCAATTTATTTCCCTTATTAATTCCTCTTTTCATTTTTATTTGCATACCAATTATTCATTTCTTTATTAATTTCTCAGTTCTCAATTTTCCTATTCATTCCCTTATTCAGTGTTTAATTCATTAATCTATTCAATTCTCTATTCATTCCCTTATTCATTCTTGTTTTTGTTCCTTTACTTTTTCAATAACTCATCTTCTCTGCTGCAAAAGTTGCCATTTGTTTGTGAACCTGTGTTAATCAATTTCTTCATTGCTGAATGCACTCCGCTAAATACTTAATTTCAACAGTTCCAACAGTTTTTCGAACCGAACCATAAGAACCTTTTTTGCTGAAGTTACTGCAGTGTCTTGTAGCTTGTAAAGGTGACTGCTGCCTAAATGCTGTTTGTATGCAGAAAACATTGGAAAGGTATCAAGTCCCTAAACCCAATGATTAATATGAAGCAACCCTTTGAGTGAGAGCATCAAACAGCCAGAACAGCAAAACCAAAAGAGAATATTTATTTTTTGGAAAATACCTTAAGGCACCTCCCTCCCTCGCCCCTTCCCTAGCGTCGAGAGTTCATAAATAACAAGAAAAATGGGCAAAATGAAGCGAAAAATGCAGAGGGCAGCAGTAAATTTGATAAGCGTGCGGCTGCGACAGCGGGATAGGGATCGGGATCGGCAGGGATTGGAGGGGGGGGGGGCATTCAAATAATATTATTAGCAATCATGGTAATCAATGTGTAGTGTAAATAATAAATAACATTTGCCCGCAGGTGGCCACAGAAATGCCAATAAATTGATCAAATATGATGAGACCGAAGGCGAGTGCTTGATGGCCATGAGCGATTAGCCGGGCCAGGCCACAGACCCAGGTCCAGGACAAAGGTCACACACACACACTCACTCACTCAGGCATAAACAACGTAAATTTATTTGCCGTTTGCCTAATGTTATTTATACCTTTCAATTACAATAATAACAGCGACGAATATGCGGGAAGGGCAGACTACAAAGTAAATAATAAAGCATGACCCATCAGCAATCAGCCAGCAAAAACGGCCACCCCTTTCCCCACCCCCTCCCCACTCACTATCAAGCGTAATGCGTACGCATAAATAACTTGGCAACCGAGAAAGGTGTGAATATTAAGCCTGCGCCAAAAATTTACGGTTGCCCGTAAAAGTTTCGCTTCAGTCATAACTCAAATTCATGCCTCCCCGGGGAGAAGGATGCGGCGTTGCCGTCTCATTTGATTTTTAACGCCCGACCATGGCCTTTGTCACCCCTCAACTAACTCATCACAACGCTCGACAAATGAGGCAGCAACCGCCAAATACACATAATTCCCAGCTAGGGTTGCACGATTTACCTAAAGTTTCTCAAAAATAACAGCAATTATTTAAAAATGATTGTAGGCGAAGAAGAAGAGGTGCTAAATTTATCGGAAATCAGAAAATCTGAAAATCAGAAGAAAAAGAGAACACATTTTGTGGGGACTCCTAATGGATCTTCAAAATGAAGGTGCCAATCGTATTAGTCCGACTTGTGCCCCTTTAAAAATGGGGGAAAAGCTGAGCTTGTAAATAACCGTCTGCATACATAAGCAATGTGGACCGCAAATAACAAAAAAAAAAGCAGCCCCTGTTTCGCAGAGCAGCAGAATCACTATTAAGTGGCACAACTTGATGATACCCTTTTACTCAGTTCTTTTTTTTTGTATTTTCACAGGTGCAGAAAGGTGCCTTACAAATAGAGTAACATATTTTTGAGATTTTGTTCAGATTTTTCGGAAGACGTTTTGAGGTCGCGCAAGTCGAATTTTCCCCTAAAATCGGGTACTCCGTACTGATTTCGAATATTACCTATGTGTAACTTGGTCAATAACCACGATTTTCAAAGTTTTTGAATCAACAAGTAAAGGGTGATTTTTTAAGAGCTGTAGGAAAGTTTTAAAAAAAACACATAAAATTCAGGAAAATGCATGAAATCTTTATTTGAATCAATAGTACGGTCCATATAATTTAATGTTTGCAGATTATTTCGAGAAGGTGGAGAATAATTATGCCAGTTCCGGAGTTCAGGCAGATATGCGCACGGTGGCCGTGGTGGTGGTGTTGTGTTTGTGCCGGGAGGGTAAAAGCGTGCACCGGGTACCAACAAAAAAACAAAGAGAGGGGCTATTTTCCCCCCCGACCCGGCTTTCAGTTTCCCAAATTTCGTCTACTGCTCTCCCGTTTGATACCCGGCAATGCCAATAATTTTCCCAACAACAGTTTAAGCCAAGTGGAACGCTGCTCGCTGCACTTTATGCTCTCCAGCACCTTTGATACCAGGCAGCGTGGTGACGAGAACAGCGTGTGCAATCAGTTGTCGCAATACCGTGCCCAGCGACTACCCAGATCTTTGAGAAAGAAGGAGGAGGAAAGTAATTTTATAGGCGATGTGGAGTGGATCGAACGTAAGGCAAAGCGTGGACGTTCCTCGAACTATGCACAATTCGGTGAGCTGGACAATGAGTCAGATTGGGCTTATGCAGGATCAGAGGGAACGAGTCAGTGTCCTGTGGAAGATGGCCTGGTGCGTACGCCCTGGGGTACGGTCTCTGCGGGCACTGTCATAGCCGGCATAGCTGCGGGTGTGCAGCAACAGAATGTACAAGTGAACACCCTACTGGCCTTGGGCAGTCAGAGAAGAGGACGGGGACGCGCCCAATCGCAGTCCAACCCCAACAGCATAGACAATCGTTGGGCAGCCACTCTGTCGGGTGATCTAGCCGAGGTGACGCTAGTCCAGGTGCCAGTTACGGATAACAATGTCGCCTCGGTGGGTGCCACAGGTGGCTGGAATGATACCGTACTGCCGCACTGGTATTTCCTGTCGCAACGCTATAATCTGGAGGCCACCGATGCGGAAATACGCGGTGGACTGGATGGCTTAATATTGGCCAAAAATGTGGTACCCTGGCGTACACAGGCCTCCAATTTGAAGTTGTCCCAATTGCTAAGAATGTACTACTCCACAAACGGTGTACTCAGCTCGGGTATCAATGCCTGCGGTCGTCAGAATCAGTTTACAAATGTGGCACCTTCGCAGGATATAGTGGATCAGACTAGTGCTTTTGCGCAAGTTCTGGATGGAGAGATGCAATTGAAGGTAACGCTACAACCGAGTGTTATACAACAGTTTGCCCAATCCGCCAGTGCCGCTTTTGGTCACCTATGTGCGTAAGTAGCAGTTGAGTTTTTATTGGATGGGGGGAAAAAATGTTAGTGGAACCACTCTTAGGTCACCATTCCTAGCCACTCTTTTTGTATTTCCTTTTCTATTTAAGCGCAATCCCTGAACGATGTTTCCTGCACGGCCAGCACCAATCAAGATTTGACCGATGTAAACGTTGACCGTGACTGCGGCTCAAATGGTCCATCCGCTAAGTCCAATTTTGGCATACTCTTTCCAACATTTCGGCCGGTATCTCACGAATAAATGCTTCAATGTTGTCTTCCAATGCGTCAATTGAAGCGGGCTTGTCTGTATAGACATGAGCTTTAACATAGCCCCATAAAAAATAGTCTAAAGGCGTTAAATCGCACAATCTAGGCGGCCAATTGACCGGTCCCGAACGTGAAATAAAATGTTCACCGAACTCGCCTCTCAATAAGTCCATTGTTGCGCGTGCTGTGTGGCATGTGGCACCGTCTTGTTGAAACCACATGTCATGCAAATCAAGCTCTTGCATTTTGGGCAAAAAAAGTTGGATATCATCTCACGGTAGCGCTCACCATTCACAGTTACGTTACGATTCGCTTCATCTTTGAAGAAGTACGGTCCCATGATGCCACCAGCCCATAAACCGCACCAAACTGTGACTTTTCTGGATGCATTGGTAGCTCTTGCAATGCTTCTGGCTGATATTCACTCCAAAATCGACAATTCTGCTTATTTACGTACCCATTGAGTAAAAAAGTGGATCTTCGGCCAACTTTCCAAGAGCCCATTCAATTCTTGCACCAGCTGTATTTTGAAAGGCTTCACACCCAAATCCTTCCTCAAAATTTTCCACGTTGTTGAGTAACAGAGGCCCAATTGCTGCGAACGGCGACGAATCGATAATTGATGGTCATCATTAACAATGGCCGATACAGCTGCGATATTTTCTTCAGTTCACACTCTACGTAAGCGTGTTAGTCACAATAGCCCGAATAGCCGCTTCAGTGGGTCGATTAAACTGACCATAAAATGGAAGATGCGCGCGATGAACTTTCTTAACAGAGCACGCATTTTTATAATAAAATTCAATAATTTGCAAGCGTTGTTCGTTTGTAAGACGATTCATGGTTAAATTATAGACCAAACTGAAGATGTTTGACAGTGAAACAAAACACAAAACGTATTTGCTCTGTTTCATCCATTTTTGAAAAAAAAAAAATTTAAAAATCACCCTTTATTTATTTAGACAATCTTTTTTATTCAGTTTCCCAGACATAAAAGTGGGACTTTTGGCCAAAAATGCTGCACAAGAATCACGATTCCACCGCGATGAACAAGTTGACCGACAGGCCAAGTAAAGATCTGCAAAAAACAAATAAAGCGAAATTTTGCAAATCTTTTTTGTGAGTATTTATAAAAGCGCTTGATGTATTTAAATGGAATATGTACACACAAAACGTGAGCGTAAGATATAGTCGGTCCTGCCCGACTTCGATATACCCGTTACTCAGGGAAAGAAGTGTTCAATAGCCATCCCATATGTTAATTAACAGAGAATTAACATAAATATTAACATATTATAATTATGTAAACACACAGCGCATGCTTGCTGATAACTGATCTTTAACAAACGATGTGTTGCAGACTGTGCGAAAAAGAATGCTATATTTTGATCCGACCCGTTTGAAAATTTGAGCGATTACAGATATGGGTCAAAATATGGGATAATATGGGGAAACCATCAAGGGAATAGAAACGTTCGTCTCTTCGTTTTGTGCTTAAAATACTAGAGGGGTGGTTGAAATTCACGACGGGTATCAGCTAGTAATATAATAAAGACACAGTTGGAGGAAAAAATCGTATAAGGTCAACCCCTAACTTTGCTATTGAAGTAGTCCTGGTAATTCGAATTTTCGAATGGGATCAAACCTCGGGTTCGATCCATCTACTGAATTTGAGAGATTTGCAGAATAGCTTTTAATTAAGTTACTTTTGGTCTCACAAATATTGCACACGAATCTCCCAGGGTTTTTCTAAAAATTAACTTCTACACCTAAAGAGCATGAATACTAATACAAGTGATGAACCATTTTGCAACCCTGCTTAATCCTTTAGCTCCTTCTACCCAAGCAAACCGCAATATCACTGAGAACCAAGTAGAAACTTTAAGCTGTGCCGTAATTACAGATTGGTAAATTCTAAATTTGTCATTAATTGTGCGGTGCTGCATACAAATGTCCAAACTGTCTGTCTATCCTGGGCCCGAGGACTGATTGAGCAGCGGATACGTTTGGACAATTGATAAAATGTGATAAACACACACCGGGCGAGGAGAGGACGAAACGAGAGAAGACAAATGATTCCGAGGTTTCTGCATTAGCACGTGGCCATCCAGCCAGTCAGCCAGCAAATTGAATTTATAGCCAGAGCGCTCGCTGGTTGATTCATTTGCCAGATACAGTCCAACTAAAATGCTGCTTTTAATTTCCGACTCAAGCAGTTGGGGCAGCATTTTGCGGCTAACTCTGTAAAACACGGCCTATAAAATATGCAGGCGGCAGTTTAAGCAATTTGCCTAAAAGTAGGAGAAGCAACAGCTATCTGGGGGCATGCATCTAAATGAACTTTGCGTGCCACAGACACTGGAGTCGCCCCGGGGGACGGCAAATCTTCCATTGATATGACAAAAAGCGACAATATAAATAATTTATAATTGCCACGCAAGCAGCTAAAATTCCTGGCATTGCTTTCCTCGCCGTGTCAACTGAATCCTTGAATTTTGATGCGCTATCAACGCGTTTTTATGTGTCACACTCAATCGCACTTTTCCACACGCGCGTTGTGTGGAAATCGATTTGCATACTTCAGGAAATGCCTACGACAGCATTTTCTCTTTTATTTGCCACAGTTGGAATATGGATTGGCAGGGCCATGTTTATAATATTGCAACAAAGGCCAGAAAAGAATAAACTGAAATGTGAGGGCGTCTCTCAAGTGTCATCAAATGTCAGCAAACTTTAAAAAATGTGCATATAAAATACTTGCAGTGGAACAGATTGAATATGCTTTTATGCAAAAGCGAATGATGGACACATAAATATACATACCTACATATGCAATGGAAGTTGACGCAGAGTAGAGCAGGCCGATTCAATTTTCACATTTTTATTTCCGTTTTCCGTTGACTATTAGTCGAACAGATGGTTGGCGAATAAACAGGAAATATTGTTTGTATACGAGGGCAGTTTGAAAAGTCCAGGGCTAAGAAATTGATACAGTCAATTACCAAATATTAAGTGCTAAAAGCAAACACTTACCTTGAATTACTTGATCGAAGTACAAACGTTGTCAATAGTGCGGGCTTCTTCGGAAGGCAGGAACTCTCCTGTGGTTATGGTGGCGTATGTAGCTTACTGCGCCTCAAGCCGACTCACACCTCCACGTAGTAACCCCTGGTAACAGAGCGATGCACCCGCAAAGCTGCTGGCTAACGTGAGCGGCGATCCTACCCTGGAACAAATTGGGGACGCTACTTCGGGCTTGGCACCTCGATTCCCGTGTATTACATCCGCCAATGAAAACTGTAACAATGCCTCGGATACAGACACTTTCTATGAGCGCCTACAGAGACCTATATGAGCGCTGCCCCGTTCGCGACATCAAGATCGTGCTAGGCGACTTTAACGCAAAAATCGGGAGAGAAGAAGTTTTTAGCCCGACTTTCGGCCGATTTAGCCTGCACGAAGAAACCTCCGATAATGGAGAGAGGCTAATAGACTTCGCTTCGGGACCGGAACATGGTCGTTAGTAGTACCAGATTTGAACACCGCGACGACCACAAGGCGACCTGAAGTCCCCTGATCGTCAATCAACACGAAAGCAGATTGATCGCGTTGTGATAGACGGACGGCACTCATCGAGTGTTCTAGACGTACGTGCGCTCCGAGGAGCCAATATTGACTCGGATCACTACCTTGTTGCAGCCAAAGTACGCACACGGCTCAGTGTGGCACATGCCGCACGCTCTAGTACACGCCGAAAGCTGAACGTTGAGAAGCTGCAATCACAACGGACATCCGAAGCCTAATCAGCAAAACTCAACCAGTTGCCCTTCTAGTGTAGGCGAAGTGGAAGCATATTTCACACTCTATGAGTACGGCTGCCAAGGAAATTCTCGGATTTGCCGAAAACACCCGAAAACAGTCATGGTACGATGATGAGTGCCGCCACGCTACTGCAGAGAAAGACGTTGCTTACAGGAGAACTCTGCAGTCTGGAGCAACGCGAGCTGTTAAGGAGCAATACCGGGTGAAGAGGAGAGAGGAGAAACGCCTTTTCAGTAGGAAGAAAAATGAGCAAAGTCGAAGTGCTGTTTGGAAGGAGTGAGACTCGAAAATTCTACCAA
Organism: Lordiphosa collinella; assembly: GCA_018904265.1. NCBI lineage: Eukaryota > Metazoa > Arthropoda > Insecta > Diptera > Drosophilidae > Lordiphosa > Lordiphosa collinella. Next base: position 121,700 of record JAEIFV010000463.1, read on the forward strand.
AAGATTAGGCAACTAACCGAAGGTTTTAAGCCCAGAGTCACACTATGCAAGGACGAGCACGGAAATCTGGTCAGAAATCCGCAAGTGGCACTAGACCAGCGATGTCCAAAATTTGAAAAGGGCAGCCACGCGTGGTTGGCAAGTTTGGTGATTGTGTGTGAGTTTGGACACCACTGCACTAGACAAATGGAGAAACTATTTCTCCAACCTGCTGGGAGGTGATGACGAACACAATGCCGCCTCTGGGGAAGTAGCGACACTCAGCAAAAAATTCGCCCTGAATTTTAGAAAATCGGCCATTTAATTTGCCCTGATTGAAAATTTTCTAATAAACAGAAAGTTTTCGAAGAAAGCGCTTTTTGAACTTTTCTAAAACGAAGGCCGCGAGGGCGCATTTTTCTAAAGTCTTTTTAGCTAAAAATAGGGCAAAACCTATAGACAAGCCCTTAGCCTCACGACACTTCTTGAAACGTAGAGCCCAGAAGCGTAAACTCCAAAAAGCCCCACCCCTTCAACGCGAAGCCACCGCGCGGCCGCCGCCCGCGCACCACCCGCCCCTTTTTTATAAACCCCCGACGGCGCACCGCGACCCGCGCCACCCGCACCACCCCCCGCCCCCCCGGGCACCCCCACCTGGGGGACGACCCACCCGGAGGGGACCGAACCGAGACCGACCGGGGGACCCGACCGGGGGACGCGACCCGGGCCAGACCGGACCCGCGGACCGACCCGGGGACCCGGCCGGTGGTCTTAACAATTTCCTTTAGAATACCTTTCTTATTGAAAACTTTCCATTTAGAAAAATTTCTTATTTTAAGAAAATAGTTTCTTTGATTCAGAAAGAGATTTTAGTTCTAGAAAAAGCCCTTTTTAGAAACTCCCTATTTGAATTATTTCTATTATGAGACGTTTAAAGATCTTTTAAGGTAAGGGCTTTTTTTCCCGAAAAAATAACAAATCTGCTGGCGCTGATGAGCTGCCTGCTGAATTGTTCAAGGCTGGCGGTGAGGAGCTGGTAAGGTGCATGCACCAACTCCTATGCAGAGTATGGTCCGAAGAAAGCATGCCCGAAGATTGGAATCTAAGTGTACTCTGTCCAATATTTAAAAAAGGAGACCCTGCGGTTTGCGCCAATTACCGCGGGATCAGTCTCCTTCCCATCGCATATAAGGTTCTATCATGCATCCTATGTGAACGTCTAAAGCCGAGAATAAGTGAACTGATTGAACCTTATCAGTGTGGCTTTAGACCTGGCAAATCCACCACGGACCAGATATTCACATTGCGACAAATCCTGGAGAAGACCCGAGAGAGAAATATCGACACCCACCACCTTTTTGTTGACTGTAAAGCCGCCTTTGACACGCCGATAAGGTCAAAGTTCTTTGAAGCCCTGTCTACTTTTGGTATTCCAGCAAAGTACGTTCGACTTTGCATGATGACGTTGAGAAGCACACAAAGATCCGTTAAAAAACGAAAAACCTCTCCGAGCCTTTCGATACCAAAAGAGGTTTTAGGCAGGGTGACACCTTATCGTGCGACTTCTTTAATCTGCTGATGGAGTACATACTGCGCCAGAGCCCAAATGCTAACAGAACGGGCACCATCTTTACCAGAGATAACATGCTACTTGCATATGCCGATGATATTGATATCAGAAAAGTTCTTCGGAGGATTTTGGCTAATCGTTGGCGACGAATTTCCACCGAAGATACGACTGTACGACTCTATGGGGACTGCTTTTCCAGCGCTAAAAACAGCGGCAGCTGGACATGTTACCCGATGGATGATAACGCTCCAGCAAAACGGGTAACAGTCGGCATGCGAACGAGTTAGGAGGCAAGCCGTGGGCCGGGTCGACCAAAGCGGAGATGGCGCGACCAGGTGCAGGGAGATATTGCGGAGCTGGGTGTGTTCTCCTTCTGGGGGATGTCGCTCGGGGCAGAGGCGAGCGGCGGGCATTAGTGGACCCCGCGACCGTAAAACGGTTGATGATCAAATGCCAAAGAAGAGTTTATGTATGTTAATGTTCCTTTTAGGTGTCAAAGCTACTGAAGCGATCTTAATAAAAGCAAAGAGTCATAGGGTATGCTTAAGTCTGTGAACCTTAGAAGGTTTGGAACCTTTTGCCAAAGAATTCCTTTTCAGATTAAGTAAGACCTTCACATATTCTTAAAATTATGCTGATCCGTTTTCAATCAATACTGTCACTGTCTAGTTAAATTGTGACATTCACATTGAATAACGTTGTATAAAAGGTGAAAAATATTCCAAGGTTTTTAAAAATCAAATCTTTTAAGGAAAAAAAAAAAAATTTCACAAAAAAAAAAAAAAAAAATAAAAAGAAAAAAAAAAAAAAAAAAAAAAAAAAATTTTTTTTAAAAAAAAAAAAAAAAAAAAAAAAAAAAACCCGTATAACTTTATTTTTGCCTAGTTTCTTTTCAATAATTAAGCCGACTTAGGCCGAAAGCAAATACCGGATGCGTCTAAGTTCGAACTTTCTGGAACCAGTTCGGTGTTTTCCCTTTGCCATGCTCTTTCCATATACATAATAAACACACACGCAAACCCAAACAAAGTTCTCTCAGCTTAAAATCAACATTAGTGGAATTAAAAGTTTTGCTTCTTACTTTTCTTCTATGCGCTGGAAATATTCACGGAAACATGAATAAAAACTTTTCGCTTACGCTTTATTAAGCTTCAAAAAATAGATGAAAGTTTGGGTTTGGCACTGTGGAAGTTTGAATACTCTTGGAGTTCATTTCTATGAATGGATTAATAATATTAAGTGATTGTTAAGACAAATCTTTGTTCATTTTCAAGTTAATAAAGCCTTTTTTTAGCAATGTTTTCCTTAAGGAAAAACACTCTTTAGGCCTTAATCTTCCAATATGTAAAATGTAATGTAAAATGGCTTGACACAGCCCCAAAGGGCCAAAGCCGAGCCTCTCTCAATCTCTTGGCTTGTGCGCTTCTAATTTTCGCACAAGAGAAAGAGACCTACAAGTTTAACACCGAATCCGAACGGCAGTTTGAGAAGCTTTTGCATGGCTAATTACTACAACGCTGGCGCCAACAGCAGAGAGGGGTGACCGGGTGTAAAGTTTATTCAAAGAAAAATCGCATCCTTGATTTGAATACATTTTGTGGCTTTTTGTGCCGAATCGCAGATGGGATATAAGATCGGAGTTGCTTCTTGAAAAAGAGTAAGGGTATAATGACTAAAAAGTTGCATTTTACCAACGATATAATTAATACGCATCTCCCCAGATGTCCCCCCCTTCTCATTGCATCCAAGATGGTGAAAACAAAAGGGACGCAAGTTTCCAAACTTAAAAAATTCATTTTCATTTAAGCAGCTTTTCAAATAACAATTATTATCTTTCTATTATGCAGATTAATGCAATCCGGTGGAGGCGCTATCAACATTTCCACAAATCACAAAAATTAAAATTAATTCAATTCAATTAATTCAGTTTGTTATCTACAATTGGGCGATATCACTTGTGGTGTCCAAATACAACAACAACAAAAACACACACAAAGCAAAATGCAAAAGGCCGTTGATAAACAGTCGGAGGGGCGTGAGAAGTTGGCTGTGACGTCATTACGTAATCAAATCAAATAACGATTTGTACATTGTTAAATTTCTTGTCGCCATCGATTTCAACTTTGCATTTGTTTTTGTTATTGTTGTGTTGCTGCCGCTTTGACAAAATGCAAATTGGTTTTATACGTTTGAGCTTATTGTTTTTGCTTTCTGTGTTTTATTACGTGACAACTTTGAATTAGTCGTTTACTTTGACTTGTGTTTGATGCCCGCCTGCTTTTGATGCCATTGGCGGTGAGGAGGGGTCTCGAGAGTTGCTGAATGTGTGGCGCAAAATTATTTGGTGTCGCATTTTTATTGCCCAGCTGACACATAAAGTCGAGTGGTGAACTCAATTGATGACAGACCCGGCGGCGTTGCGCTTTTGAATGAGTTAAGTGGGTAACCTGGAAGTGAAGCTCTAAAACAGATCAGCTGATGATGTCTTGATTTGATGAGCTGCAACAGCGGTGGTTGATAAATACAGGTGATAAAAATAGTTATGGAATAGTTCAGTCTTAGCCTACGATGGAGGTTCGGTAGCTTTTCGAGGAAAGTTAACATTCCAGAATTAAATTCCAACTTCCTAAATGCTATGCTTACCTGAGACCTGCAACAAGCCTCCAATGTTCGATCACACTCGTGCGTTTACTTGTCTTGGTTGGGCTCGCCGCCTTGGTTTGACACACTTGAATTGATCGCAAGCTCATTGAGTTAGAACGAGCTAGCTCTTTGCTTCGCACGAGTAATTATATGAACAAGCTTTTCATAACACGAGTCATAATAAGCCTTTTGCCAGCAATGGCCAAGCCTATTCGACACTCTACTCGTGTATACTCGCACTCGCAACAGAATTTACTCGCAAGTACTTTGCTTGTTGACGGCGAGCTTCGACAAGCCTCTTATGCAATTGTTGTTGTGTTTTGAAAACTTCACACAACAACATGCCACAAGAAAGAAAGAGAACGCGTATGCAAAATAAAAATGCAAAAAATATGCCATCATGCTATCTCTTTTGCTCTCACAAATTGTTGTTTTTTGTGTGAATGTGACGATTGTGCCTAAGCGTTGACCGTAAAAGCTCGCTGCAGATCTTTGACTTCGGCAACAAGTGCACGCGGTGACTCGCGGCCGAAGCTAGGAGTAATCGCGAGTATTTGTATTGAACGAGCTTTACTCATGACGGCTGGCAGCAGAACTTAGAGTCAACGTGAGTATAAGTACAGGCAACACTCGAGTTTGACAAGCCTTGAGCGCTGAGCGATTGTACTCGTACACATTAGATTACTCATAGCTAAAACGTATCTACTTCCATCTGTTTTCTATGATGTAGAAATTTTTGCCCACTGTAGTGTTGCTGATATGAGAAAACTCAATGTTGCCTTTAACTCGATTGCTCGATTCATATTCAACCGCAGAAGGTCTGATTCAATAACTTAATTGGCAAATTCAATATTTGATATGAGCCTTGAAAAGTTGATAGACTATGGATCATTTTTGTTTTTACTTAACATACTTACATCTATAGAACCAGACTATCTGTATAACCAATTTAAATTCCCCTGCTTCAGCCAGAACATTTAGTTTAATCTGTCCAAGGACCAAGCTGTGTTGCTCTGAAAGATAATTTTTTAAGCCTGCAGTTTATACAAACAGACGGACAAACGAGTGAGTAAACAAAATTGAGTTGTTCACTAAACAGATCAAGTGAACATGTTATTCTTTAATTATTAATTTTTGTTCAGTCAGAGTTGTTCAGTTGTTCTTGTTCACTTGTTCTTATTCACTCGCTTTTGTTCTGGGAGTTGTTCTTGTTCAGTAAGAGCTGTTCATTTGTTCTTGTTCACTCACTCTTGTTCTGTGAGTTGTTTAGTCAGAGTTGTTCACTTGCTCTTCTTCAGCCGCTTTTGTTCTGAGAGATGTTCATTGAGAGTTGTTCAGTGACTTGTTCACCCAATTTGGTGATTCTTCAGCTGTTTTTTGTCCGCGGTTCATTTTACCAACCAAATAGGCAACATTTCGCAGTATGAGCAGCAACGAAGGATTAAAAACAGTTTGAGTGATCGCTTATCGACACAATGTCCAGGTGAACAACAATTGGAACAGCATAGATCCCACGAAACGGCCTACAATTCAAACTAACACTGAACAGCTGAACAACTAAACAACTGAATAGCTGAAAAACTGAACAAGTGAACAACTGAACAGCTGAACAAGAATAACTGGGGAAGTGAACAGCTTGAGTGAGTTGATATAGAGACATAGAGATGAGAGAGAGAACTTGGATCGGCCGAAACTCTGTTAAATCTTAAACCTTAAAGCTCATCTTTAAGTATAACGACCCTTAATTCCTCCTAATCTCAACTCAAAGCATACACTTAAGGATATCGTACCGAACTTAGTTAAAATCTGTTCGGAAAGTTACTTTCTCCGAACTTTCGAATGTAACGCATTCCGAAAAATGTCCAAAATAGCCTTTCTGTTCAAGGATCTTCCTCAATTTGGCCGAGTCTTAAGCCTTAAATCCCGGTTTACCCTTTAATCTTCGCGGAAAGGAATTTTTCCAAACTTTCGAAGGTAAGGCAGTCCGAAAAATTTTCAAAAAATCATTTATGTTCTTGGGTTGCCCTTTATGTCACTATATCTGAATTCTTAAAGCCATTCCTTGAGTATATCGCCGCAACTCACTCTTAAATCTGCTCGTAAAGTCATAGTTTCGGAATATTGCAGTTGCGGCAAATCAAAAATGATATCAAAAACTTATTTTTGTTCAAGCATCACCCTTAATTCATTGTCCCAAAATATTGTTGTAACATGAAGTTCGGACCATTCGGTTCGAACACATTATAAAGTACTAGTTCTGTTTTTTAGAGGTTTTAAGCCCAAGGTTTTTGTTTAAATCAACTATTAAGACGCGTTTTAAAATGTCAAAGCTCACCTAAAGGTCTTTTTATCGAATTTTTTCCCCAACGTTTAAAAAATAATGATTTCTAAAGTGAATATGTAACTTTTCGACAAATTGATTTCGTAGAAAACATTTGAATAGTCGGGATATGCTGGCATTGTCCTTGCTAAAGTTGGATTGAGGTGAAGAAACACGACAGAATCCATTAGCAACTTTCAAAGAAGGAATGTAATCTGATGACAGGCGTGTGGTGGGCAAACTCGTCAGTGAACTGAACCGAACCGAACCGTTTTGTTTTTTGGTTTCCGGTTCGGTTTGATATTATCGATCGATATCAAAAATTGACTGAAAAGGCAATAGAAAGACAGATCGTTCATCTTAGAGTGCAGAGTACGATTATGCTAAAAAATGTCAAACTTTTTAATGAAAGTGGCCAATCAGATCTGGTCACACTTAAAGTAGCCTAGGTACCAAAGCGTGTCCACAATTTTTGGAAGTGGTGTATTTTAGATCCTTTGGACTCACACGATGTTTTAGTTTCACACATCGGTTACTACACAGAGGAAAAAAACGTGTTCAGAAAATACGATTTTTTCATTTCAAAATAAGAACAGAATGTTCTCTAAAATTTTTGAGAGCAAATGTTCCGAAATGTTCATGAAATGAGCACAATTCACCCCAACAGTATAACCTTTCAGCTCAGCCTAACCGCTAAGACGGCCCCGCGTTGCGCGCAAAGTCTTGGGCTTACTCCCACTCGTTCTGAAAAATTTTTATTTTTTTAATAAAAATCAATCAACACTGTTATTCTCTCCTTTCTTGTTAACGACGAAACCTAGCTGGACCTGGACGGTGACCTGACGTGGGCTGGACGGCGGACCTGGACGGTGGTGGACCTGGAGGGTGGACCTCCAGGTTGGATCTGGACGGCGGATCTGTGAGTTTTTGTAAGTTTATTACGTTCCCAAAAACGGAACATTTGAACTCAAATCAAGATTTTGCGTCTCAAAAATAGGTTCTTAAAGTGAGAAAATCCGTTCATGATTAGTTTTTGAGACCGATTGTGCTCATTTTGAGTCCAATGTTCTCGGTTTCGATTCGAGCTATGTCTATTAGTTTAAAATCACGCGGTTCAGACAAAGATGGCGGTTCGATTCAATCCCTGTAAAAAAGTAATAGTAATTGATTTTTTCTTCATAATTTAATTTAAACGTTAAAAAGTGAATTCTAAAGTAAGTTCCGATCAGATTTCGTATACATTTTCTATTTTGTATCTCAGATTTTATTCAAAGACATATTCTATATGTTTTGGCTCTAGTGGTTTTTGTAAATACAACCCTAAATACAATCAAGAGCACACCACTTTGAGTTCCATCCCATTCGAACGTAACAAAACAGTAAATCTGTATTTACACTTAATCCCCTTAGCGAAATTTAAGCCCAAGTCCCCAAAAAGACTCTGAGTATTATCTACGAATTTGCATATTGTCTATTTATACACTCGTACTATCTACTAATTAGTGCTTGGCTCAAATTCTTCATTAACTTGTTTAACATCAACAATTCCAAATCAAACCGTCCTACAAACACATACGCAAACGTATTACAAATGAATTTATTTCCAAATTTATCGCGATGAAATCTGTTTGCACATGCCTTATTGCTGTTTGGCTTTGCTGTTGAACTAATGTGCTAATTAGGACTATAAACCAAATTCGCTTAATTAATGATGAACGATTAAAATGGGCTGTCAAATAAGCCACAGATGAAGATTGGCCACATAAAGTGGCTTAAGAGACGATACCGCCTTTCAGTCTAAGGTGACAACAAACAAATCAACATTAAACCTTTACGAAATGCTTCGTGCCACCCTTTCCAAATCCAAATATTACGAAAATCGTTACAATAAAAAGTGAACCTGACCAACGACAATAATAACAAAAGTTATATTTGCATTCATAAGTACATACGAACATAAAAATATTTGGCCATAGCCACGACACTTGGATGCCCTCTTAAATGCTGAGAGACTAGTAAATATTTTTCGTTTTCATCATTTTTTATCCAAACTTTAAAACAATCGCGATACAATCTATTCCATCGATACAGCATTACATCGCTTGCAGATAAAAGTACCTGAAAATAGTGCCTGAATCAATGGCAGAGCCGAAGTTACAGCCAGAAATAATGATTTCAAGATTAAGTTTGAACTTGATTACCAAAAAAACACGTGAACAGTAAAAAGTATTTGTCTCACACTGCAGTTAGCGAGTAACCAGCTGACCCTGAGACTCATGTGTAGTATAATATTTAAACCAGGGATGCAAACCACTCGAAAATAAGTACTGGTTCGGTTCAGTGGTTCACACCGCCGATTCGGTTCATTAGATGGATTTTGGAGCTAACTGAACCGTGGTTTCGGTTCGGTTCAGTAGTTCATAAAATATAAATGTCCAAAAATTATGAAGTCGGATTTGTAAGTTCTAGGAATGCACTTCGAAAACGGAGAATTTCGGATAGAAAAGAAAACGTACTATGCATCTTGTAAATGGCTTGACACAGCCCCAAAGGGCCAAAGCCGAGCTCCTCTCGATCTATTTGCTTGTGCGCTTCTAATTTTCGCACAAGAGAAAGGGACCTACAGTTTTTTTGAGAAGCTTTTTCATGGCTAATTACTACAAAGTTTGCGCCAACAGCAGTGAGGGGTGACCGGGTGTGAAAGTTTATTCAAAGAAACAACTTTTCATTAGATTTTCCGAGGCGGGATCGAACTCACGCCTCTTGAAACGCAAAAACTCTCCTGGCTAAGATTAAATTAAGGTGAAGAAGTACTTCAGAAAATTGAGAATATTGTCCAGTAGAGGCCGACAAATCAATTATCAACATTCAAGAAAAGAATGCAAACTGGTGACAGGTATATTAAGAGATCGTAAGTGCAAGTTGTAAAAATGTGTCAAATCATCCTTAAAGGCTATATCTCTCCTAAGGATCAATTCGTTCTATCAGTTGTCCCCTTGGTAGAGGGTCGAAATAAAATTATCTTAGGATGAAATTAATAAGAGGGACGCAATTTACGTATTAAAACTCTTCAGAGAACTGAACCGAACCGAACCGTTTTTCTTTGTGGTTTTCGGTTCGGTTCAGCATTTCGGAAAAGAGTCCGGCTCGGTTTGCGGTTCGGTTCACTAGCTGGAAAAAGCGGTTCGGCTCGGTTCAGAACCGGTTTGCATCCCTGATTTAAACTCCTGTTTACTTACCATAGATTTATCAATAAAATTATGAATAGGTAAAAAACTGATGGGAAGTGACGCTTTTTCAGTCAACTCTTGTTCAGTGTCTATGAATAAGTGGCTCTTGCTTGACAACTAATTGTCCCAAGACACTTTTTCATTAAGTCTTGCTTTAAGACTTTCGTTCAGTGACTCTTGCTCAGTGACTTTTGTTCAGTGACTCATGCTTGGTCAATTTTGCTTTGCGAATTTTTCTAGGAAATTTTTGTTCATAGACTTGCTTATTGACACTTGTTCAGGGACTTTTGTTTAGAAACTCTTGCTAGGTTACTTTTATTCAGTGTCTTTTGTTCAGTGACTTTTGAACAGTGACTTTTGTTTAAAGACTTATGTTCAGTAACTTTTGTTCAGAGACTCTTGCTCAGTGACTTTTGTTCCTTGCCTCTTTCAAGGACGCTTTAGTTCTAAAGCTTTTGTTCAGGGAGTTTTGTTCTGTGACCTTGGTTAAGTGACTCTTTTTATGAGACTTTTGTTTAGTGACTTCTTTTAGAATCTCTTGTTCAGAGACTCTTGCTTGGTGTCTTTTGCTCGTAGCCTCTTACTATGAGGCTTCTTTCTCGGCTCTTGTTCGGTAACAATTTTTCAATAGCACTTGTTCAGGGACTTTTATTTAGTGACTTTTGTTCAGTGACTCTTGTTCAGTGACTTTTGTTCAGTGACTCTTGTTCAGCGACTTTGGTTCTTTGTCTCTTGTTAAGGGGCTTTTGCTCAGGCACTTTTGTTTAGGGACTTTTGTTCTTTGACTTTTGTTAGGTGACTCTTTCTATGAGACTTTTGTTCTGGGACTTTTTTCAGTGACTCTTGTTCAGAGACTTTTGTTTAGTAACTCTTGCTCGGAGGCTCTTATTATGAGATTTCTGTTCAGTGGGTCTTGTTAAGTAACAATTTTTCAGTAGCACTTGTTCACGGACATTTGTTCGGTGACTTTTGTTCAGTGACTTTTGTTTGGACCCTATTCCTATGTAATTGTTCAACTTCATTTCAGTGACTCTTGTTAGGACACTATTTCAGGTAACTTTTGTTCAGTGACTCTTGTTCAGAGACTATTTCTAGGTAACTTTTGTTCAGTGACTCTTGTTCAGAGACTATTTCTAGGTAACTTTTGTTCAGTGACTCCCGTTCAGAGACTATTCCTAGGTAACTTTTGTTCAGTGACTTTTTTTAAGTGACACTTGCTTAGGGACTTTTTCAAGGACTCTTATTCAGGGACTCTTCTATGAGACTCTCTCTAGGTAACTTTTATTTAGTGACTTTTGTTCTGTGACTCTTGCTCCGTGACTCTTTCTATGAGACTTTTGTTCAGGGACAATTAAAACAGGATCGGTTCAGTGATTCGTTGAGGTTTTAAATGACCGCTTCGGTTTATAACATGGTTTATGGATCAATTCAAACGGCGGTTTCGGCTCTCAATTTTCGAGCAATAAGAAATTTTGGTCTTAAAAAATAGTTTAATAGTTAAATTGCTTTAATACGACGTCAATATTTCCGATTCAGATATATCTGGAAGACCTAGAATTCAACTGATAGTGTTAGCAACCTAAGAACAAGCATTTCTATTGTATATTCATCTACAGGGTATTCAGTGAAACAAAACTACGGATATTTGATCAAAGTAGGTGCCTAGCTATACCTAAACTGCCAAATATTGCGATTTAGTTAAATTTTTCCGACCATTCAGGAAACTCTTACAATTCGATCTGAATCTTTCATGGAAAGAACACAGAAAGACGACAGATATATTACGACAAAGAGACGACAAAATCTGGGAAACGTTGGAAACTAGTTTGCCGTTCTTTAGGACGAAGATGGCAAACTCTACAATGCTAATTCGATGCAAGCCTCATCTCAATACACTGAGTCTAATTGTGTCGCTGTTACTTATCCTATTGTTCCCATAGTCTTTGGTATATTCGTTTTGTTTTATGACTGACTGGTACAAGGTTTCAATTCTTTAGGTCTATTCGGTTCCTAAAATATGGAATCTTGTATACCAATTCTGTCGATTTCGGATTGGTTTCCTCTTTGTTGATCTGAAGATGAAAGAAATGACGATTATACATAATTTATTTCTGAGTTTCTTTTCCAAAACTTCTTCAGTTTTTGCGCCAAGTAACCAAAATCGTATACACTCTCATATTTGTATGTAAGTAATAGGGCATTCCACTCACCAAGTCGTTGCGCATTGGCATTAAATTACAAGTGTTCCAGTCGGACATGCATTCATTCAGCCATTCAGCTGAGCGTTCGACGATCGCTGGAAGCTCCAATGTTTACAGCTGATAGATTTTTGGATGGGTTTGCACGCGGCCGGCGCAGACGCCGACGATAAGGTCGATTGCGTAGTGGATGCCCAACATTATTTAGTTTTAATTTTCGCACATTTTGCATAAATTACGAGCCAAGTCGACGTCTCGATGACGACGCGGCTGGCAGTCAGATTCAGTTGGCGCTGTGGAGTGCAACAGTTCGGTTGGGATTTTCGGTATGGCGCGTGGGCTTCGTGGGCCACTCTAGAGAGGCAAAAGCAAACAAATGTGGAAATGGTTATAACAAAGACAAATCCAAGGTGTATAATGTGTGCACAACTATTGTGGGCTCTGTTGGTGGTGCTAGCGGTGGGCAGTGAAAGTTCCAAGCTGCCGCCGGCACGTTTGCATCCTGCTGGCGTCGATTTGTTCGAGCACGAGTTTACCAGTGTGTCGGCAGGTGGGTGTCCATACTCCTGCAGTAACTTTGCACCTTAAAAACCCGATCTTCTTGCAGACGACTATGATCCGTATGGCCCGGATATTGGCAACGACGACTTGGGCATTGATGATCCCGAGACCATGCCGCGTTTATTTCAGGGCGACATAGCCATCGATCCGTATACCTACATTACCCTACGGCTGGGCGTGAATCCCATGAAGCATCCCAAACGCCTGTGGCCCAATGCCACCATTCCCTTCGAGATAAGTCCGCGCTATGAGAACCGCGAACGTGAGTCCATTGTGCAGGCCCTGAAGACCTTCAACTCGCTGACCTGCATCAAGTTTGTGCCCTACGACGGTGAAGTGGACGACTATCTGCTGATTGAGCCACCCGAGGATGGTCCCCAGGGCTGCTGGTCCTATGTGGGCAAGCGCGGCGGCGAGCAGGTAGTCTCGCTGCAGCGACCGGATGAGAATAGTGCACATTGCTTCAGCAGCGAGGGTCGCATCATGCACGAACTGATGCACGCCATTGGCATCTATCACGAACAATCGCGAGCGGATCGCGACAACTTTGTGAAAATCCACTGGGACAACATTGTGCCTCGTTTCAGAAAGAACTTCAAGCTCATCTCACGCAAGCGCGGAAAATACGCCTTCGACTATGACTACAACTCGGTGATGCACTACGGCGAGTTTTACTTCAGTAAGAAGAAGGGCGAGAAGCCCACCATGACGCCGCTGCAGCCGGGCGTGCGGATTGGCCAGCGAAAGACAATCAGCAAAATCGATTGCCTGAAGATCAACGAGCTTTACGGCTGCCTCCAGGGTCGTCGAGCCAAAATGTACAAGAGTTTCTGTCATCTGCTGGGGCTGTAGTTAAGGCTGCAAATGTTAATGTTTTTATGAATCATATTGATTTGATTGTTTATAATATAAATTATTTTATAAATTACAAACGTGAATGTCACATTATTTAGGATACATGCGGAGGCGACTTCAAAGGGGTGACTCAGGTTCTTAAACCAATTTATGGGATTCCAGTTTTTTATTTCTTGCTTAAATTTTGGCATAACTGCTACATCGGAGTCTCACAAATTTCACTAGTTTACAAAACAATGTAAAAACAAGAAAGCAAGTCGGTCAAGCAAGAGTGTAATATGTATGAGCCTTAACATAGCCCCACAAAAAATAGTCTAAAGCAGCGATGTTCAGGAAGAGCGAGGTTAAAAAGTGAGAGTGTATTGGTGTGCGATATTAAAGCGACACAGCCCAGCTTTGAACTGCTCTCAACGACGGCTGGGCAGCGAATGAAGGCAAAGAGAGCTCTGCTTACCCTCATATGCCCGGCGCGGCATGCGCTCGGCTTGTGTGCGTGTAAATAGTCGATTGCGCTCGGCCCCAGGGGGCTATGGAGGAACATCGCTGGTCTAAAGCTATGTACTCAGACAAGCTAAATCGATTTAGCTGGGGTCAACTCCCTATAAAAAAAAGCTAACTAAACGGTTGCTAAACCTTTTAGCTTGCCTCTTAGCTTGAGCTGGGTTAAGACAAGCTAAATGCCTTAGCTCATACCCAGCGAACAACGCGTGGCGCCGCAACCTTGACCGGCTAAAAGCTGATAGCCTATGTTTAGCTAGGAAGAAGCAAAAAAAAATGGTTTGCAATTATTTAGCAAGTTACCTTTGCTAAATGAATTTAACAATGGCTGCAGCCTGCAGCAAAAAAACAAAATAAAACACAACTAAGGGTTTGCCCATGACTTCTGCTCTCCAAATATCATCCAAATGCTAAATCAATTTAATTGTTAATCAAGTCCCACTAGGTAAACAAACACAGTGCAGTAAGACCGTTTGTCATTTGGTGGTATTTTTCTGTTGAAGGCTATTTTGGCATTGAGCAGGCAGTCACTCTGTTCTCTTAGCAGGGGCGCCAGCGTAAAAATTTGTATTTTTAGCAAGGTCTAGATTTAGTTTGTCTGAGTACATAGCTTAAAGGCGTTATTTCGCACGATTTAGGCGGCCAATTGAAAATCCCCAAACGTGAGATAAACTGTTCATCAAACTCGCCTCTCAGTTGAGCCATTTGTGTGGCATGTGGCACCATCTTGTCGAAACCACATGTCAGCCAAGTCCAGCTTTTCCATTTTGGGCAAAAAAAGTTTGTAACTATCGCACGGCAGCGCTCTTCATTCACAGTAAAAGTACCTGCCTTCGTCATCTTTAAAAAAGTAAGGTCCAATGATGCCACCGGCCCATAGTCCACAACAAACAGTGCATTTTTCGGGATGCATACGCAGTTCTTGCAATACTTCTGGCTGTTCTTCACTCCAAATACGGCAATTTTGTTTGTTCATGTAACTATTCAACCAGAAATGAGCTTCATCGCTAAACACAACTCTTTATCCAACGTTGCCAGCGCCCATTCACCAAAAGTAAGCCCTTGTGGTAGGTGGTGTGGCTTCGATTCTTGCACCAGCTGTATTTTAAATGGTTTTATACCCGAATCCTTCCTCAAAATTTTCCACGTAGTCGAGTAACAGAGGCCCAATTGTTGCGAATTAATAATTCACGGTCATTAACAACACTGGCGAACACAGCTGCGATTTTTTCCTCTATCCGCACTCTACGTATGCGTGTTGGTGGTTTAAGGTCCAATAATGTAAATTTGGTGCGAAATTTAGTCACAAGATTCCGAATAGTCGCCTCAGAAGGTCGCCCAAACTGACCATAAAATGAAAGAAGTGCACGATGCACTTGCTTAACGGAGCATGAATTTTGTTAAAATAAATAAGGGTTGTTCGTTTGTAAGTCGATTTATGCTTAAATTATAGACCAAACTGAACATATTTGACAGTAACATGTGACACAAAAACAGCTGAGCTGCCAAAAATAGTGCTGCCAGAAAAAAAGTTGCTTAAAATTCACCCTTTACTATTCGGCTGCTGATGTAGAACAAGAATATCTATTTACTTTATTGGTTCGGAGATGCATCCTTCTGGCTGGGTGGCTCATCGGCTAGTGTGCGCGACCACTGTGCAAGAGGTCGTGGGTTCGATCCCGCCTCTGAACATCTAATGAAAAGTTTTTTCTTTGAATAAACTTTACACCCGGTCACACCTCTCTCCTCTTGGCGCCAGCTTTGTAGTAATTTGCCATGAAAAACTTCTCAAACTGCCGTTTGGACTCGGCGTTAAACTGTAGGTCCCTTTTTCTTGTGCGAAAATTAGAAGCGCACAAGAGATTGAGAGAGGCTCGGCTCTTTGGCCCTTTGGGGCTGTGTCAAGCAATTTTACTTACTATTTATTTTTGATTGTTAATTACTTTAGTTTGAGTAAAAAAGTCAAATTAGCTTGTCAAGATGACTTTAGTTTGAGTGCTTTATATTAAAAGACTAGCTGACCCGGCAAACGTTGTTCTGCCATATAAATTGTTTATAGTTTATATTTTGGTGAATATTTCGGTTGATAAATAAAATACTTATAACGAATCTATTGTAAGTGAGTGGGGATGGGATCTATGATAGTAGAAGAAAGTCGATCAGGCCCGACTAAAGTATACTCTGTACCTGTAAAGTGCTGCCCATCACCATTGCGACCGGTGCTGCTCTGTAGTAGTTCCATTGCCATGTCCCACTGTACAGATTCATTCATATAAATAAAAGCTACTTTACTTATCACTTAGCACGGACACAAACCAAAGCTTATCACTTAGCACGGACATAAGCCAAAGCTTCTTTACTTATCACTTAGTAAGGACATGAACCAAAGCTTCTACATACAACTTTACCATGTACTGAAAAAGATGCAACATAGATCAAATCACCGTTACTTAAGCCTTTGTTCTTCCTTTAACTCGACTATCGTTCATCCGATCTTTACCATTCCTTTGGCGGATCGAAAAATAATTCTGATTACTAAATATGTCCAAAAGGAACGAACCTTCTATCTATAAAACTGTGGAAGATATGACGTTTTTTCCAAATTGCAGGGGCGGGAGGGGACGTGGGCATAATGGAAAATAAACTTGATATGCCTGCAAGTATAGGAAGTTTTTGTCCCTTAGACGTCAAACCTCTATCTCTTACCATCTCTGAGATCTCTGCGTTCATACGGACAGACAATCGACTCAGCTCGTCATGCTGATCAAGAATATATACTTTATGTGGTCGGAGATGATTCCTTCTATGCGTACCAAACTTCTGGGGAAAAACTATAATACACTATTCAAATCATAATTCTTTAAATCATCAATGCACTTATACTTAGTTCCCTGAGGTAGTTGGTCCCGCCAAGCTTGACAATGTCTTAAAGCAACTGGTCTTTCCATCTCAGTTTCGGTCGTCCATTCCTGCCCTTTCTCCCAAAGTCTTTTGCATTGTTATACTGGATACCATGACCGACGCACCAATTGTTGACATCAAGCTAAGACTGGATTTACACGGTGAAGAAACTTCATGAAGTTTTTCAAAAAGTAGAGGGGCAAACGACACCACTACACCACACCACCACCTCTATCCTACAAACGAAAGCTTTTTGAAAAACTTCATGATGTTTCCTTCACCGTGTAAATCCAGTTTAATACTTATTGGAATCCTGAAAAGCTTCGCTTATTATTTAGAGCAGGGTTTGCCAACAAGACAGAATTAGTTTAATTGAGGATGGTGAGTGCGGAACCCATTCGGTACATTCGTAGCCAAATTCATTAAATTTGTATGTAATTTTCGCGAGGTTGTTTGAAATTAAACAAATAGTGGAATCTGGCGAAAAATCAAAAAAAACCCGAAAAAAAACAAAACAAAAAAATAAAAAAAAAAAAAAAAAAAATTTATTTAGTAGTGCCTAAATGTTAATATTGTACATTTGCTTGACTATTAATGTAAGATCCATTTTGGATGACGAAGGCTACTAACAGTTCCTTTACACATTTTGTGTATTAATCTAGTTGTCCCGCCATAAATTTTAGTTCATTTTTTTGGGACTAGCAGGCTGTAACTTTGTCCACTCAGCCGTTATAGATGCAACAAAATTTTGAAAATAGAAGAGTCTATGGGCTATATGCTAAAGTGTTTTAACTGAAAACTCATCCACCGTTCTGGCCTGTGCATGACGATCAAATTTGACAAAATTTGCCATAAACTAATGAATAACTCTCTTCAAAGGCCAATTTGAGCACCTTCGGGCTTGCTGATGCTGCTCGCTTGATATTTTTGGGCTGCATCGATATATGTTCTGTCGCATAAGACTCTTAATCGTAGATATTTTTGCTCAGTGTGACCACAAAAGCAAGCAAAATACATTTTCCTCCATATCGTTAAAACAAAAGCTGATGGAGCCAAACCGAGACCAGTTTTGTAATTAGTGGACAAAACTGGACCAGAATTTTTCATCAAAGTGGATGCAACATACAAAAAAGTTGTCATTTTGTTCCCCTGTGTAATAGATAAAACTAGAAATTAAATTTTTTGTTTTGTTGTTGTTGTTGCGGTTGTTGTTGCCTCTCAAATTAGGGCAAAAAATAAAAAGTTGGTCCCATGGTTCCGATTTTTTTTCTAAACGGCCTATCTGAAATGGATGAAATTGAATGGGATCTGCTCAGAATTGATGTGGGTATCGCACTTGCCTCCACGTTTGCGGTAAGTTCAAAAACACCGGAGATATAGGGCTCCCAAGTCAATAGGATATAAAAAATGTGTATATGTAGTAAAATTGGGAATCCAATGGTCTATTAGCTTGCTAATTTCTCGATTTTTTTCGATTGGCAGATAAATTTTACGAATTTTTTAAACTTGAAGAAAAAATTAAGTTTCTCAGAAAAGTTCGTTTTTTGTATATTTAAATCAAAACACATAATGGTATCTTAAGAGCCAAAACCAAACTTAGATCTTGGTTTTTCGTGGCCGCTATTCAATTCAGCTTACGTAGAAACCAATTTGGTTTGAATTGGTTAAATAAAGTGTGGGCAGGGGACCTTAGAATGTGAACAAACCTCTTTAAACACACGATTATGTAAATTTCTCATAATTTTGACCCTCTGGCGAAAAACGGACAATTTATTTGAGTTCAGCGCCCGAAAATTCATAGGGAATGTTTGCTATCTTCTGTGATTAAAAAGTTGCCTTTTTTAAAAACTTGTGTTATCAACCTTTAATTTAAGTTCTTAAAAAATTGACTTAAATGATGGTTTTAACCAATAGTTTTTTTGTGCATAATATTAGTTTTTTATATATTCGGTTGATGACAAGATTGCAGACTTGATTTCAACGATTGGCCGTCTAGTTCGTCTGTCTAGGTCTGCTTTAATGTTTAAACTTCATAATTCTATATCTAACATACTATGTCGCGTCACAAAGATCTATTACAAGAGTTATTTCCTAATATATTTTCGGAATCCAAACGAAAAACGAATCCTTTTAGCGAATCTTTGACTGAAACTTAATTTTTGGACCTCACAACTTTCGCGCGTTGTATCTGACTTTTAAAGGTTCTTTTTGAGCTCTTTTGGAAATGTTCGTTAATTGCTTTATTTTTAGTTCACCGAAAATGGGGCATAGAATCCACCTGAACAAAATTTGGGTAAATAAAATATTAAAATTCTTTTATTCCGAACACTTTTTATATTTTTTCCGGTTCAGGTTTGTTTCTGGGTAATTAAAAATACTTTTTCTTCAGTTCAGGTTATAAAAAAATCCATCAGACCTTCAACTCCAGAGAAATCTAAGGCGAACCGAAGTCGATCTTCACGATCTTCTCTTATGTCTCACAACTTTTATGGGTAACTGTAACAACCGGTTTCTTACATTTCGAAAAGATGTTACAAGTGTCTGTAGATACAATGTAGATAACATGTATTTCAAGTTAAAAATATGTAAAAATACCATTTTTATTTACTTTTGCGCAAATAAATGTGCACTAAATACTTGAACAAACTGCAATGTCGTTGGCAGCCGTAGATAAATACATACATTTATTTACATATAACTAAATTCGGTTGCTTTGGCGCCACTGCGCACTGCGTTTGAATTTTAATTTATACATTCGACAAATTCTGCATTTTTTCGCTTGCCATCAACGGTCACACTGTCAACCTTTTGATTTCCATTTTGGACGAGGTTAGGTAAGAACACGCGCGGATGACGCGCTCGACTTGTAGATTGAAAAAATTGTAGTTTGCTGTTCAAAAATATTAAATCAAATTCGCCAACTAGTTAAATATGTTAAAATTAGTGCAATATGTGACGCGCAAGTGGTGCGGAGGGGCTGGGGCTGGCTCTCAGCCAGCGTGCAGCTGGCGCAACTTATTGATTTCACCAGGCCCAGCGGAGAAATGTATAACGCAACGTCGCCATTTTCTTTTCTCTTCGACCAACAGAACGACCAGCAGCAGTTTCGCTTCGCTCTGCACAGAACAACCACAACAGTTCCACGGGAGTCCGAGTAGCCAACGACTACTCATAGGCCAGGATTCGACGACAGTAACCACATCTCGAGTATTCCAGCCACAGCGTGCGTTTCGTTTGTCTTACATACGACTCGACGCGTTCCCCCCAGAGGCAGACAAACAGCAGCGACAGCAAACTATTGTGTCCAGGCAGTCAAGGAAATCGCTTTTCAAAGATCCAGACGACCACGAGGAGGAGGAAATCAAAATTGCAGGCGTAATGTGAGTACAAAAAAAAGAGAAATTTTGCTTATGAAACTTAGAACATGAGGCAGTGTTAGTATGTGTGGTTGTGTTGTTGTTGCTTTGGGTTTTTTCCGTCGCCATTTTCTTCCGGCCGCCCGCTTGAGTCTCGATGTTCGTGAATTTTCTGTACACCTACAAAGCGGTCGACGATGAGTAATTAGTTAAAGAGAAAAAAAAACACATGGGCACTCGCTCGCTCGCTCACACTCTCATCTTTTTTGATTTACTTTTGGGTCTCCGCAAGCAACAACTAAACTGGCAAGCAGAACGACAGCTCACGTCATAAAAAGAATTTGCCTGATTTGTGAAACGTGTCTTTGCTTCGTTTGCTATTTTATAGCATTTTAATTTATCTGTATGCTTAAACACGAAACACGCACACACAACGTGCAAATGTGTTGGTTGAGTGAGTGTGTGTGTTTGCCTGTGTCGGCGGCTGTCACTGACTAGTGTTGTCTCGCTTGCACATTCTCTTGGCGTTTTTATAGTTTATACGAGACTTGGCGGCAAATTTGTGATATTTCATTGAGAAAGTATAACGCATAAACGTTGAATTAGCCTAAAATGTCAAATGACGCCAATTGATTATGATGAGCCTCCCTCCCTGCCTGTCGCCTGGGTTCTATGCACACGATGTGCCTTTTTGCATGTCAAAGAGCGACAGGTAGAGACACACACACACATACGGGCATAGTCAGAGTCAAGACATTTGGCTGTCTCATAAACGTTCTGAGCATTCCGTTTCCGCTCTGTTAGTTTGCTGTGTGGATGGTGTGGGGAAAGAGGGGGCCAGGTTAGCGTGCAAACCGCCTACAAACAAATAGAACCAACCAACACAGGGAAAACGGCCCAAATTGACAGGGTAATAGACAGGCCGAAGGATCGATGGTGGTGGTGGGGGGTTGCATACATATGTATGTACAGAATTAATGTCAGAGCCATAAACAGTTGTGTTTTGGCTGCCCGAGTTGAGCAGGAGAATTGCATGTTGTTGTCAATCAAATTTGCCTTACTGTTTGTATTATTCGAAATTTATTTAATTTCCTTAACACGCAATTAGTTTTATTTAAGTTTATTGCGGTTGTCTTGCTGTCTCACTCTGGCACAGGCCAGTGCCATTAGCACACATTTGTCAGCTGTTTAGCGGCGCTGAAAAGAAAAGAGAGAGTTGCCATACCAGCCAAAAGTCAGTCAAATATCTGTCAGACGTCTAAGCAGCAGCATGCGAGCAAAGTAAGCCAAAGCTCTTTAGTAATTTGTGTTTTAAAAATACATTAAAAAAAAAAAGAAAAAAACCAAATAATTTTTGTTTTTGATAACTTTACTGCTCAAGAAAAGAAAAGCTGCGGACCTTGAAAACAAAATGCTCAAGAAATTAACGTGGTTTGTGTTCTATAACTAAAGTGAGAACTGGTAAAAAATAATATGTGTAGGGCCCCCTGCACACAGAGAGAGGAGAAGAGCTGAGCTTACGAATTTTCCATACAAAATTTTTCGCTCCGCTAAGCTTTTGGTGAGCACACTTGCTATGTGTTCTGTGCGTTTGATTTCTCAATGCTAATACATATACTACTCTCCGTTCGGCTGTCTATGTGCAGGACAAAATTTGTTCTTATCTCTCTAGATCAGGTCCACTTTTCATTGATAAATTAATTTCAATTCGAGAATAATACCGCAACTCCCGATACTCCTTCTCTTACTCGCTCTCCTCTAGTGTGCCCAACTTGCGTAAAGCCAGAAATCTGCCCAGTCACATTTTTCCATTGTTTTCATTTGTGAACAAGACCTCTTTTCTTTATAAAACTTCATGAAGTTAGCTTTACCGATTCTATCCCTATTTGGTGTTGGGTACCTTTTCCATTGGCGTCCCGTACATATAGGATATAAACACGGATTCGGTTCAGTGGTTGACGGAGTTTTTGAGCCGCAGGTTCGGTTTATAAAATGGTTTTTGAAGACAACTGAACCTCATTTTTGGTTAGATTCAGTGGCTCACTTAAGTTATTTTATATTTATTGAAGGACTTCGGCAGAAAATCCGGATCTTCTCTTAAATTTGCGCGGAAAGAAATTTTTTTCCCATCCCGAAAAATGCCAAATACGCAATTTATGTTCTTGGATAGTCCGAAATGCTGTCAAATCTCAACACTTCAAGCCCGTCCTTAAGTATACCGAAACGATTTTTCCATGAATCTTCGCGGAAAAATGGAAAAAATCCCGAAAACTCATTTCTGTTTAATTTCGTTGAATATCAACCCTTATCAAGGGTGATTTTTTTTTTTAGCAGTTTTCGGATTTTATTAAAAAATAAACTGTTGCCAAATAGAGAATTGATCAAAAATCACCCTTGCTTGTATTTGAGAAAACTATCTCGAACTAGGGCAAAATATTTTTGGAAAGTTGTTTTTCCACACTTTCAATTCTAAAGTAGTTTGAAAAGTTGGCGAAATTGCATTTCTTTTCAAGGATTGTCCTTAATTTCGCCGAATCTCAAGCTTTAAAACCCTTCTTAAGTAGAAAGTCTCGATTTCACCTTAAATCTGCGCGAAAAGATATTTTTCAAAACTTTCGAAAGTAAGGCAGTCCTCAAGACGCTTTTAAACTCATTTCTGTTCTTGGATCGCCCTTATTTTTACCTTATATCCACTTCTAAGGCACTTTCTTGATTATTTCGTCGCGACTTACACTGTAATCTGTTTGGAAAGTCATATTTTTTAAACTTTTGAAGTTGTCAAACACTTCTTTCTGTTCAAGAATCGCCCCTAATTCCACCGAATCCTAACCCTGTAAGCCCGTTCCTAAGTCGAACACTCAGAAGTTTTCTTAAATCTGCTCTGAAAGTAATCAGGCCTGTTCCCGTTTCCGATTTCGATCAGATCATGCGGAATTGAATTGGTAGCTGTTCCCGTTTCCTAAAAACGATCAAGTTGCTCGGTTTCAAAAGTTTTGCCAAAGAGTCAGTGGAATGAAAAGTAAATGATAATTTTCTTAGCAACGGTGATTCTTTTCATCTTGCCTGTCTCTCGGCAATTGCATGTAAGCAACGAAAGATCGAACGAAATGAAACCGAGCTGTTCGCAATTTCGCATCAGCGCTTGCGCAGTGCTGATCGAAATTGTTAAGGCTGTCTTATGGCTGAATTAAAATTCAAAAACGATTCGAGCATTCATTCGAAAAGGTAATCGATTTCAATTTCACTAGGAAACGGGAACACCGAAATGAAAACGATCCGGAATTGCGATTTTAGTTAATTTCAGTTAATATAACAAGTAAATGTTGATAATTGATTAATTCGTGGCATAGTCCACAAGCGATTAAAGAATAGACAAACATGTGGGCCAGCCAAAATTCGCATTTGCCGAAGAAGTCGAAAAAGAGAGTGAGTTGATTAAAAGAAAGACAAAATCTTAGGTGAAAGGAATGGAAATGGAATGGGTCCGCAAAAGTTCATCCCGAAGTAAGCTGGAAACTTATTGTTGAATACGTATTTTCGACTGTTCCGGTTTTCACATATTCTTTCGATTTCAAATGAAAATAAAATTGAACTATTTTGCTTTAGCTGTTCTGGTACTCGCACGATTTGCATTAGATTTACAATTCGAATGTTTTATTTGCACATTGTTTCCCTTGACTACTCTTTTATCTAATCAGCTGGCGCAGCAATAAAAATAATAGGGGAAAGTTAAGTTCGGCTCGGCCAAAATTTTGTATACCCTCCATTCAAAACAAAAAAGTTTTTCTAACTAAGACTACTTTTAGGACCTTACTTTTCTATGAAAGCTATACTATATAGATGCCCGATTTCGACCAAACTTAGTGGAATCAATGTGGAATTAAGGTGTAGCTGTAAACTGTTTACATTGACTTGATGTCCAAAACTTCAAAATGTTTAAATCGGAGAATCCTCTTTCAATGCCATCGAAGACTTTAATTAGACAGACTAATACTCTGAAACGCCATATCGAACAGATATAACAAAAGCTTTGACAGTATCTTCTAGACCAGCGATGCCCAGCAGTATGCTCTTTGGCTACGTTTTGTTTTTGTAATTGCACCGATTTTGTGTGTATGCGTCGCCTAGAACAAAAACCGGGTTTGTTCTCTTCTTTGATTGGTGTTTGAGGCGCAAACTTACCAAACTGACCAACGCAACAATTTGATGTGATTTTGTGTTGCCTTACCCAATTTCTATGTGCTATTCTTTGTGAGTATTGGTGAGTGCTCTGCCGTATGCTGCTTTTTGTCATGCCAGTTCTAGACATTCTAGTTCGCCCCATAAACCACCGAATTTCCTTAAGATTTGTATCGTTTTTTGAATGAAAGCGATTATGTAGAACTCATGGGCATAATTTTTGTTAAGCCGAACCATAACTTTAGGTTCGGAACAGGTTGAGCTAATTTCAAGCACACTTTGGTTTCTCGGTTCGCGGTTTAAAGTTTGAAAAAGTCGGAATTCCGGGTTCAAATCGGTTCGGTTTGGTCACTAGACTAAAGCGTCATTAACAAAAAGAAACGAAAAATGTAATAAATAAATATAATGTAAGAAAAATAATGTAAATGCTCACTTGGATGGCCATCTTAGTCGCCCATCTTAGTCATATTTTGACTTTAAATCTTCTAAAAATTGTGTTTCGAGACCACGCATCGAAATGGCTTCTTAGAGGTGTTGCTACTCCTGTTGTGGAGCGCTTCAATGTTCAAAATACTGCTCACATTTGGACAAATCTTTAAGTGCACTAAATAAATGAGGCAGCAGCAGCGCTAGGCAGCATTCGTTTCGATGTAAAATAATTTCTGGAGCATTTCTTTTCTTGATCTTAAAGCTAATCTTGGAAGTTTCTTTTCTTGAGCCCCTTCTTAAATGTTTAGCCAGTGTTTTAGCTTGAGAGATTTTTTCCAATCATCTAACCTACTGTGTTACTTTTCCAGGGCACCACACGATCGTGATTTCGGACATGGTTCACGAGGCGGACGCGGTGATCGCGATGATGACCGACGCGGAGGTGGCGGCGGTGGCTCACGTTTCGGTGGCGGCGGCGACTATCATGGCGTTCGCAATGGACGCATTGAGAAGCGTCGCGATGACCATCGCGGCGGTGGTGGTGGCAATCGCTTTGGCGGTGGCGGCGGCGGAGGAGGGGGCTTTGGCGGTGATCGCGGTCGCGGTGGCGGCGGCAGTCAAGACCTACCCATGAGACCTGTGGACTTTTCCAATCTGACGCCCTTCAAGAAGAACTTCTATCAGGAGCATCCCACAGTGACGGCCCGTTCGCCGTACGAGGTGCAGCGCTATCGCGAGGAGAACGAGATCACAGTGCGCGGCCAGGCGCAGAATCCCATACAGGACTTCTCCGAGGTCTATCTGCCCGACTATGTGATGAAGGAGATACGTCGCCAGGGCTACAAAGAACCCACACCCATACAGGCGCAGGGCTGGCCCATTGCCATTAGCGGCTCCAATTTTGTGGGCATTGCCAAGACCGGCTCGGGCAAGACCCTGGGCTACATTCTGCCCGCGATTGTGCATATTAACAACCAGCAGCCGCTGCAGCGCGGCGATGGGCCCATTGCTTTGGTGCTGGCGCCCACACGTGAGCTAGCCCAGCAGATCCAGCAAGTGGCCACTGAGTTCGGTTCGTCCTCCTATGTGCGCAATACTTGCGTCTTTGGAGGCGCCCCGAAGGGCGGCCAAATGCGGGATCTGCAGCGTGGCTGTGAGATA
Organism: Lordiphosa collinella; assembly: GCA_018904265.1. Lineage (NCBI taxonomy): Eukaryota > Metazoa > Arthropoda > Insecta > Diptera > Drosophilidae > Lordiphosa > Lordiphosa collinella. The sequence goes on from JAEIFV010000463.1 coordinate 147,580, forward strand.
GTGATAGCCACACCCGGCCGTCTCATTGATTTCCTGTCTGCGGGCTCCACCAATCTGAAGCGTTGCACCTATCTGGTGCTGGACGAGGCAGATCGCATGTTGGACATGGGTTTTGAGCCTCAGATACGCAAGATTGTGTCACAGATACGTCCCGATCGACAGACGCTCATGTGGAGCGCCACGTGGCCCAAAGAGGTTAAGCAACTGGCCGAGGATTTCCTGGGCAATTATATACAGATCAATATAGGCTCCCTGGAGTTGTCGGCCAATCACAATATTCGCCAGGTGGTGGAAGTGTGCGATGAGTTTAGCAAGGAAGACAAGTGAGTAGATGGAACTCTAATGAATTTGGTTTGTTGATGTGAAACATCTTTAATTTCGGTACGGAGGATTTTAGTAGGGGTAAAATTTGTTTCACATCAAGGCCCCGTAAGTGTTAGCCACACTCACACCTTTTCTTTTTTTTTCCAACAGATTAAAGAGCCTTCTGTCTGATATCTATGACACCAGCGAGAATCCCGGCAAGATTATCATCTTTGTGGAGACCAAACGTCGCGTGGACAATTTGGTGCGTTTCATACGCAGCTTTGGTGTGAGATGTGGCGCCATTCATGGCGATAAGTCCCAGTCGGAGCGTGACTTTGTGCTGCGCGAATTCCGTTCGGGCAAATCCAACATACTGGTGGCCACCGATGTGGCTGCACGTGGTTTGGGTAAGTTTCTAGCCAACAGACGACGGCTTGGGAAAACAAGTAGCCACACTCAAACTGTACACACACACACACTCACGCTCATCAACGGCATCCATTACACCTTGAATCCTTTAAAAATAAACCCACCCTTCCCGTAACTTGCATCTATTCTAGAGAAGCGCCACAATCAAAAGAAACAGTTTCTAGTCATAAGCCAAAATGCCAAACTTAAATAATCAACTTGCATTTCTATTCCCACCCCCTACCCCACCGCCCACCAACCCCTTAAACCCGACCCGACCCGCCCCTTGAAAATATCTGTGTGCGTGTCTCTCTCTGCCTCTTTCTCTCTGTCTCTCCCCTCTTTCTCTCTCTCTTCTTTCTTTCTCATTTACAGAGGCCGTTTATTGTAGTATGATGGGGAGGATAAATGATACATGACCATTGCGAGTACTCGTGGCCAGAAATACATGAGAAATATTCTCGAGAGATCCCCAACATCATGCATCATACGTGGCCTCTGCAGTCTGTTTGAGAAAGAGTTCAGTTGGCCCTTCCAGCAGTTGAAGGCGGCGCTCCAAAGCAGGCGAAAGACATCCGCGGCCCGGTTGGCAAACATCAGCATCAGCGCCAGGCAGCACTTTGAGAACGGTGATCGGTGATCCTGACCTGCCAGAGGATGCACTGCCAACCACAAAAAAAAACCAAGCAAAATGCAAAGCAAAAGCAAGCGCAAGCAATACAAACATCCACCCACCCACCCACACGGCACACACATAAACACACACACTCAGACACTCCTCCATTACACCAGCAGAGCACGCCCCCCAGCCTAGTTGCTTTTGTGGAGGAGATTGAGAGCCGGGGACGACCCGTCGTGTGGGGTTAGGATGCGGACAAAACTGCTGCCGCCCTGCTGCTGCTGAGTGCGCCCACTGCTGCCGCCCGCCACACCTGCCTGAGCCTGCCTGCGCCGTCATTATGTGTCTGCAACTGCTCCCCACCTCCGCCGCCCTCCTCCCGTTTCATCGGAGGATGCGGCAGAGTCTAGAGAGGCGCACGCGGCTCAATGCAACAAACTCTCGCCGCTCGCTTCGTCGTGCGTTTCTTTATTTTCGGAGAGTTTGAACCACGAGCTGTGCGGCGCCGCAAAAACTTTGAGAATTTGATTGAGAGAAAAATTGAGTGAAACAATTTATAGCACCCCAAGAAGGTAACGTACATTTTGAAACATTTTCTTTTTTCTAAAAACAACCCAAAAAAAAACAAACAAAAAAAAATCAAAACAAAAACATCAACAACTACCCAAAAAAAAAAAAAGACAAGTGTGTTCAAAGTGTAAAACATCTCGGAAAAACGCTAAAAATTGTTGCAGACCGAAAGATAAAAACGAAAACCATTTGGCAATTTGAAAAACTGTTCTTGGAAATGTACCCCCAATCCCTCGGCTGTGCCAGCTCGAATCTATCATTATTAATTTGACCGCATTCTCTTTTCCGGCGCAGATGTGGATGGCATCAAGTATGTCATCAACTTTGACTACCCACAAAATAGCGAGGACTACATTCATCGCATTGGACGCACAGGACGTTCAAATACCAAGGGCACATCCTTTGCCTTCTTTACCAAGAACAATGCCAAGCAGGCCAAGTCACTGGTAGATGTGCTCAAAGAGGCTAATCAGGTGAGTGTACAACACATTGAAAGATTATCACTTACAATTTGGTGATTTGAAGAAAAAAATTGTGGTCGAGTTCAGAAGTTTAAAAAACCACAGCTTTGTACTTAGGACTGTCCCTAAAATTTCTAGAATTAAGAACAAAATGGGTTGTAGTGAATTGAGCAGGGAATAAAACAGAATTTGGAACCGTTGCAACCCATGTTTAAAAACCCCGCCATCGAATCTAATCGTTGATATCGGTCCTAACAAAGTCATCAGCATGTTGTTCATTTTCCTATCACATTCGAGTCTTTTCAAGTCCCTCGGTCTGATAGTCATCCTAAATGACCTAGTCTGATCATTAATGATACCTTTGTCGGGAGAAAAGCTCCTCCTCCATTTTCAAAAGTTATGCTGAGTGAGAAACCATTGGTGTGTTCGGGCCAGAGGTCCAAACTATGTCTTGCGGCCTCTTCCGACCAATTGCAATTACATTGGAAGTCTTAAATATCTGCAATTCATCGTGAAATTATTATAATTTTTGATAAGTTTATGAAAGTATAAATAAAATGCAATTTCTAACCTTTTGCCATTTCGAGCGCCTTAATTTAGTGTTGGAAACTTCGTCAAAATTAAAAATATCGAATATGCCAAATGCTGTTGTAGTGGGGACAGCACATAAGAGACTTTTTAAATCGTTTTTCTGATCAGTTTCGATTCATATTTCCAATAATTTTCATTTGCTAGTCTTATTTTAGTCGCTCATAAAATTGTTCTCCATAGGTCTCGATAAAGACTGATAAAAGCGATTTTTGTTAAGATTATGGGAAAGGTTGATGCACAAATTTTTAGATTTGCTGCTCTCTAAAATAACACAGGGTGACAAAAATTAACTATTTTTCTGATTCAAAGATCGGACAAGGATATTTTTTAAGGTTTTCATAGCTGAACACGAATCTGACCTCCAAAGGTAAGGTGCCAATGGACATTGAGTCTCTGTTTGTGACCTTTTTGGATCACTTTAAGCTTTAATTTAAACCTAATTAGAGACTTCCAGTACCTCGGCATTATTCTCTACGCGTGATCGAAAAAGGACAAAAACAGGGTTTTTTTTTTGGGAAACTTTGAGTCCATTTTTCTCGAAATCTCAACGGGATGCGCACTTTTAGAGGCCAGAAAATCCTATTAGAATATCCTTGTCTAATCTTTAAAACATTTTGGGTGTCGACCAGTGTATTCTGATTTGATCCTGAAACCATTTCGGATCCTTTTTGGTTGTGTGTATTGTAACTTTGTCATTTTCCAAGACCCAAAATCATGGCGCTTTCTTTTCTGCATAGGGTAATACCACATTTACCAATATTCGCACTGCAACAGAGCTCGCAAAATATGGCAAACCTACTTTCATGCTGTCTACCAAAGAAGATTCAATATAGATGCACTATCTGCTGCGTCGACAACTTTTCACTCAAAACATTAATCAGCTGTTCGCTGACACTTTCGATCTCAGAGTTATTTTTGACAATGTCCGTCTCCCTCTAACCAACGTGTTTTCCCATGTCACAATACGTTTCTGCTGTCAGAATGTTATCAGACTGTTGTCACAATGCCATTCACTCAAAAAAGAGCGTCGTCCTAGAGTGGCTCTCTAGGTTATCTTCTCTCTGTGTCTACTCATTGTAATGTGACCGGGACAAATTAATCAAACTCGCTCACTCTTTCAAGAGAACACTTGTTTTTTTCTTCTCACGTGTATTCTGTTTCATGGTTCTCGATGAGAGAAGCTGTCTTTCTATAACAGCTCGAAAGGGTGAATAATTTAGATTGGCTCTCAGCAGCTGATGATAAACACCTGAGCAACCGAAATGTTGGTGTCACCGCGGGATCCAGTAAGAAGTTCTTACCTTACAGAATGTTCAAAGCCAGAAGTTCGATAAGAATGAAAATTCTTAATCCAAGAGCGAAATTCGTGATCCAAGTATACATTTTTCATGCCGTTTTTCCTGATCCAAGAGTTTCAATACTTGAACCAAGTACGAAACATTTTCAAAAATCAAATAAAAAATTCTTCAATCAAGTGCTAAACTACTCAAACCCAAATGTGCTCATTCTTGAATCAAGAGCCCACTGCATTTTCAATACCTAAAGTTCGTTCTTGTATCAAGAGCTTATCAGTTTCAAGAGTAAGATCGTTCACTCTTGAATCAAAAGCTCCACAGATTCAAAAGTAAGGGCGCCCATATTCCAATCAAACAACAAACAAAAAACACACAACACCACAAAGCAGCAGCAGTTTTTCCCTGTCAACTGTTGGTCCAACAGCCGTCTCTCTATACCAGCAATGCCATAACTATTTGGGAAGTCTAAAATCTGGAAAAGAAGTTGATCGAATGATAAAAATCCAATTTTGGGATCGAGTTTTCGAAATTTTCTATAAGATCCCCTGCCTACATACCTTCTTAACGAAAGTCTAAGTATAATTTTAGATTTACACTATTCTTATTTCCATTCCCAAATCCAGTCCCAGCGCTCACAATAAATGGAAAGAGAGAATCCCACTCTGGTAAAATCCATACACAAAGCGATATCTGAGTTCTGGAGATTAAAATGACATGCGTTTTGTTTAATTCAAGTTATTTCAATATGCGTTCTCCGCTTTAAGCTGACTTCTCCATCGGCGTTCTTTCTTACAATTGCCGGCTTACCTATCGCCGGTCAGGGCTTATCCGAATATCAGGGTTGCTTATGTATAACATGTTGATACGTTAGATTGATTTAAGCCTAATTTAAACAAATGGTTTTGTATGGAAATTTAATTTACTTAACATTTCCAAGTTTGAGACTTTTAGACTGTGCGTAGATGGTCAATCAGTTAATGAATCAGTAGGGACAAAGCTTTTAAAGTCTGGACTTTCTGATAAACAAATTTTTTCAAATTCTGTAAAAGAAAGCATAACCCAAAGGAATGAATCTGAACGTTGTTTCGTGTCAAGACCCCTTTGAATATCCTACTTATTTATTTTTGTAATTGTTAACTTATACCATTTTATTTTACCTCTTACAGGAAATCAATCCTGCCCTGGAGAACATGGCCCGCAATTCACGTTACGACGGTGGCGGCGGACGCTCCCGCTATGGCGGTGGCGGCGGCGGCGGTGGTGGTCGTTTCGGTGGTGGTGGCTTCAAGAAGGGCAGCCTGAGCAACGGCAGAGGCTTTGGCGGTGGCGGCGGCGGTGATGGTGGACGACACACGCGCTTCGATTAAGCATAAAGAAACTATAGAAACAGAAGATTTCAAATAGCAAAACTAAAACAGCGCTAGATCCTAAGTTAATTTAAGTTCAGAGCCTAAGTTTAAGTTTTCGTACAACTTTTTCATCATTGTGAACACAGTACACCCCAGCTAAGAGAAGTAGGGTTACATTCTCAGACTCAGCCCACAAAAAAACACAAATGAAAAACATAGCATTTTATGTTGGAACCCATTTTTTGTATATTGTAAATTATTATTATTTGACTACAACAAAAATCATAAGAAATGTCAAGCAAACACTTTTTACTGGAAACACGCAGAAAACAATTTTGAAATATTGATATGATGATGTGATAATTTATTAATTTAATGCAACGTATCACTAAACTAAAGCAAGAATCGTAGCGCGTCGTGTGCAGGAGGAGGAGGAGGAGGCAAGGATCGAGCATTCCCGTCTGTCCCCGGATGACAATGAGCAAAGGCCTCTAACCAACCAACCCCCGAATGTGGGTCTTTGTTCGAATATCTCTTCAATTTACTTTTGGAAATTCAACTTTTCCTTATTTTGTATACCTTTTTGTGGTACCAGAACTAAAATACAAAAGAAAACTACTCAATGTACAAGGAGAAAATTTCTCACTTTCAATTTAATTTCTTGGAAAATAAATAAATGTTTGTATAACTTACCTACAACCAAACCTACAACAACCGAACCCGACGTATTTTCTGTCTTTATTAAATTCGATTAAAGCAAAGGACACATTTCAGACAAAAGAGTGGAAAATAAGCGTGATTGCAGAAATATTTTCGCAGACATCATTAAATGTAACACTTAGACACCCCGGAGAAGTGTCAATCGCCTCTCTCTGTCATCCCAGAGCAGCAGCAGCTACAGCGTCAGATAAGAAATTGCCCGCCCACCAGCAGAAGCAGTCGTCGCAAGTCGACAGCACCAACCGTGTCTCTGACACCACATTTAGACGCAATGAGGCCAATTCACTTTCGAACACCACGTCGGACCATGCTCATATTTTTCTTATGACAAGTTTTGTATTGAGGCGGACGTTTCCATTACACGACAGCTGGTGGTGGGGATGCCCAGAGCTAAAGCTGGCTCTGTCTAATGTGCTGGTGCCTGATAATGATGCTGTGGGCCATGTCAGAGTGTGGTCGTTGTAATCGGTGAAGGGCCAAGTCGTGTCCCTGCGGTTGCGGTAAGTACAAGTAGTTTGTGGAGGTAGCTTGATGGAGAGGGGGAAAGGAAGTAATTTGGCAAATTGTTCCAGACGTGATTGGACGATATCCAAGTTGCAGTCTTGAAAACAACTTGAACAGATAACAGATTTCGTTATCTACGAATTCAGTTTGCAGGAAAATGAAGGTAAGCGAAGTAGTGTGAGGTCTTGAATAGGTTTGCACAGTTTGATGTATCAAACACTTGCTACTGTTAACTAACTTCTGTTCTTATTTGAAATGAGGACAAGAACCAAAAATGAAGCCTTAAAAAGCAGAAGTGGTCTTAGCTTTGCCTAGCCTTGATGACAATAAGTATCCACAGCTGCAAACCAAGACGGCAAACACACCTATGTACTTATTATATATACAGCCATGCAAAAGTTTTGCGATTTGAAACCGGTTTTTAGAACAAATTTGCTCTCCAAATCGCAAAACTTATGCGAAAGCGAAAATGGGAGCTTGTTATTTTCTGAAATTTAAAAGCTATTCCCAATTAGTTCTTCAAAGTAGTTTACGTATTTTGAATCGTTTTATAGGATGAAAAGTTCGAAAGGTCAAACATTTTGATATAGACATAGTTATCAGATTTTGACCAAATTTAGCAAATTGCTTTAAAAGCTATAACATTCATATGGCTGGTTACTACATAGAAACAAAATTTAGTTTCTCACTAAGACCCATTTTCCGACCGATCCACAGTGGGCGGAATTTAATTCAAATTTTCAAATCCAAATCGATAACAGATACTTTGATTAGATTTTTGGCGGCTTTCCAAAAGCTCTCCGATCAGCTGATCATCAGCTGTGAGCTGTCAAACACAACATATGTTTCATACCTTCTTTCAATCAGTGTGGTGGAAATTAAGTGTATTAACACCAGCCCACAGTAGTGTTCACCTGTCTTTCATGGAGTAGAACTTACAAGATTCACCTGGATTCAGTCTAACTCTTATTTTATGAGCTGCTACTACCTGCTACCCTTCAAATTATGGCACAATGTCTGTATCGCTATTACGAATTTGTACTTATAGCGATTAATATTTATTATTTCACTTAACTAATTGAACACAAATTGTTGGTTGCGAGCTGGCCCGAGGCAGCCAGCGAGCCGTTGCACACACCGTCGAATAGTGAACCTCCTGGAGATGAGTAAGCTTATAAGCAATATTATAAAACCCTTTGAAAGGGTATAAAAATGCATACAATCTAAATTGGTTAGTGAGTGAATAAATTAATGGTTATCCATTATGGTTTGTCACCCACTGTGCCAGACCCACTTGTTGATAACCCTTAGCATACACACACACTCACAGACTCGCGTTCACTGACATGTTTGAAGAAGAGATAATCATTCGTTTGCCTAGGTGAAAGTTCTTATAAATTCTTGTCTTTTTAATGACGTATTCCTCCTACCTTTTTATTCACAGTTGGGACCATCACTGCTTTCTTATTAATCCCCACGAACTCAACAATAGTACCAACTCCCAAATACGATGAGCCAAGACCAACTGGGCATAGTCAGTTATGGCTTTGAGAGTCAAGTTAAAATCAACGATGTGTCGATGTTTTAATAATTATTTCTCAGTTGAATAGACGTAGGATAGGTAAGGTTAGACTTAAGATAAACAATTAGATCCTTCTTGGAGATTGGAAAGTACTTTCTGCACAGTTATGTTATTTAGTGTAAAATTTCAAAGTGGTGGAGTTACTTCTTAGTTGTCACTTTCTATAGATTCCCATCGTCATTTACAAGTCGCTTTCTTTCACTTCCAACACTCCCGACCAGCTGATTATCCTCACATATTGCTTCAATTCAGAGTACCATACCTCCCGAAGCAAGCTCCAATTCGTGTAATCGCTGCAGACACGTGGGCATCAGATGATGCCACTTGAAATACCATTTATCTATGTAGGGAAATACGGGATCATCGGCAAACAGTTTAAGCAGGGCAGTGCCCAAAAGCTGACAATAGCCCAGCTTGCAAGCGTGCTTATCCGCCTTATACTCAAACCGACGAATATAATAAAAGATGAGCCAATTGGTAATCGTCAGATATGGCGGCATCACATACTTGTACGCCAGCCAGTAGCCCACGATCTGGGGAAAGAAGTCGCTGGCAAAGCCCGCCGCTTCGTACAGCTGTTTGGTATGGTAGCAGGTGCCGAAGATCACCAAATAAGTCGCCAAGGTAACATGCAGCAGGCAAAACGTCTTCAAAGAGTGCCCATAGCGCCAATGGGAGAGTTCGTGAGCCAAGTAACCAGCCACCTGGTCATCCTTCAGTCCCTTACCAATCTCATTATCGAACAGCTCTTCCACCGGCTTGTTAAAGTTCAACAATAGACGGTCCAGTATAATTATCCGCTTGCAGCAACAGCAGCCCACCACATAGGCCGTTGACTTGGCAAAGACCTGAGTGCGTAGAATGTACACCCGGTTAATCGGGAAATTGAATGCCGCTAGGACATCCATCAAAGCATTACGCAGGCTGCCGTCAAGCAACTTTGTGGTTTTGCCCAGACAGGGTGCACCGAAGAGGCAGAGACTCACAAAAACTAGAATCGATAGAGCAAGGAGCAATATCCATATCCAAAGAAGAAATAAACGTCCGCCATATTCCTCAATGGTCAAGATAATGGCTGTGACAGGAATGAGAAGTACCTGCGCCAGTACCACCATAAAGGCTCGAGCACAAAGAAGACCCAACAGTGGGGGAACTGTGTCCGGATCAACATTGTAGAACGGATCCAGCAACAGCTTGTCGTACGCAACAGTAGGCAGTGTGCGCACCACCATGTAGGCCGTGAACAACACCACAAAGGCTATATTCCGGGAGATTGTGTCGTCAAAATCGTGATACCACATCATTGTAATCTCCCATAAATACGAAAACACACCCACATACAGCTCGATGCAGCTGAAAATGCCATCGATCACGTAGTTGACCAGTTTCAGCTCTATGGCATGCATCTCGGTACTCTTGGTCGCATCGAACATGTCCTGCGACATGACTTTCAGCATCTTAGTTGGCGGCTCAGTGGATCGCCGGCACAAACGGAACTGGCGCCAACAGAGATACGTGTGAAATGAGTTGTGGACACAGATCATAAGGGACAGCAAATGTCGCAACATTACGGGATCCGCTAGGCTAACGTTATCGGGTACTACACGATAACCGATGGCAGTGGCCGTCAGTGCCGGAGGTGCGGGGTGCACCGGGTCCTGGTACAAGGCGGTCATCGCTAAATCAAACTGTAAAATTTTCCCTAAAAGTGTCAAGTTTTGTAGAGTTTACTATGTTTTATTTCGATTAAAAATGGGCTGTATAATGGGTAACTTCGGTGTTTTTTGTCAGATCTTAATGAGCTTTTCAGAACAGATAGATATTAAGCTGACGAACCGAGGTTCGAACATTAAAATTTAAAAAAAATTTGATCTGCTTGTTGTATTCAATGATTGCTACACACCTACCTAACACAAGTTGTGGCTCTTTCTTTCATAGTCTCTAAAATTGAAGAGTTCTTACTGTTAGACAGACAGTGATCAATAATATCTATACTTAATAGAGTCTGAGTGGTTTCTTTTTGATACCCTAGGTACACAGAGAAAAAAAAGGATATTAAATAATATCCATTGGATGGTTTCCCGTATCCATTTGGATTTTCTAACTGATTTTAATCCTCAACAATTGCAGCTGTAATGTACTCTTCCACGGCCGGATGGCTTGTCCCTGTACGCGAGAGACCAAAACTTGAGATTAATTGCTCACCACACTCGCCTCATGGTTTCGCGTGCCGTGTGGCTCGAGAGATTGCTGAAAGATTAAATATGTCTATCGCGACCGTTGCACCTTTGGACTATTACTTGCTCCGGCCTCTGCAAATTTTTTTTGAATGGGAGAACCTTCACCACAAATAAGGACGTCAAAACCTGTTTTTTGCCTGCAAGGATCAAAAATTTTATGAGCGTGGAATCAATATATTGCCCGAAAGATGGCAAAATCAAAATGGAGAAATGAGGACTAACAAAAGTTCGGTTAGTTGGTGACTTTTTACTGGACTTGGTTTAAAATTTCCGAAAGATCGGTTAAAATGAAGACGAGAAAACGCCAAATAGCTGAGGGTGACTCAGATAAAATTCCACCACCAAAGCAAACAGAAATTCGTCATGTGATTCTCTACGGTTTTCGGCGTAAATTAAAGCCAATACAAATATTCGATGAATGCCAAATTGCTTATGGGACGATTGGACCATCTCTTAATACTATTTCAAAGTGGTTCAAAAGATTCCAGACGGGACATTTTTCTGAAGAAGACGAGCCGCGAGAAGGTCGACCAAAATCTTCGAGCGACGAGATAAACGTAGCCAGAGTTAAAGCTGCAATGGTTCTATAAGTACGATCCGGAAACCAAACAGCAGTCCCAACTGGAGCAAAACCACCCATAAAAGCTAAGCAACAAAAGTTTGCAAAAAAAGTGATGATATTAGTTTGCTTCATCAGATCAAAAATTGTAGATACTCTTCCCCTGGAAAAGGGTCAGACCGTAACTGCTAAATGAAATACCGAAAACTGCTTGCCAAAAGAATTCAAAGATTTGTTGGAAAACCGAAAGGAGGAGGAATGCGGCGCTAGTTATACTCTGTACCAGAGATACACAGTGTTCGTCTGTCCGTCCGTCTGCCTGTTCGTCTGTCCGTATGAACAAACAGATCTCAGAGATAGTAAGAGATAGAGGTTTGACATGTATGGAACATATGTTTCTTATCCTTCCAGGCAGATCAAGTTTATTTTCAATTTTTGCCACGCCCCCTCCCGCCCCCGCAAATTGGAAAAAACGTCATATCTCCCACAGTTTTATAGATAAAAGGTTCGTTCCTTCTGGACATATTTAGTAATCAGTATTATTTATCGATCCGCCAAAGGAACGGTGGTCGAGCTATAAGGAAAACAAACAAGTATGGGCAGCACGACGAGCTGAGTTTCCTTCTGTCCTTCTATCCGTCTGTCTGTTTCTATGCTATCTCCTCCGTCAGTTTGAAAGCTATCTTCACCAAACTTTGCACGAAGTCTTTTGGTACATATACGCTGCACATTTGTCGGAACCGGCCGGATCGGAGGACTATTGCATATAGCTGTCATAGGAACGATTTCTTAGTTTTCCATGCTTTTCTATGATTCCACTAAATTTGGTCGAAATCGGACATCTATATAGTATAGCTGTCATAGAAAAGTAGAGTCTGAAAAGTAGTCTTAGTTAGAATAACTTTTTTGTATTCAATGGAAATGTACTCAAAACTAGCATGTATTTGTTTTATGTGCTTCCACACAATTCTACAAAGTTTGGTCAAAATCAGATGACTATAGCATATAGCTGCCATAGGAACGATCGGTCGTAAAACTAGGTTTTTTGGAAAAACTTTTTTTTTTTTTTGGGAAGTTTTTTTTTTTTTTTTTTTTTTTTTTTTTTTACAAAATCGGAAGACTATAGAATATAGCTGCTGAATGAATGATCGGTCGAAAAAGAAGTTCTAGTGTGAAAGAACTTTTTGTTTTAATATGGAATCGCCTTCGAAGATGTACATGTTAGTTAATTATACTTTTCCACGATTCCGCTAAATATGGTCGATATCGGACATCTATATAGTATAGCTCCCATAGAAAAGTAAGGTCCGAGAAGTAGTCTTATGTCCGGTTCTCACTACAGCACATTCTTGCATTTCTGCATCCTTGTGTCGGATGCAACTTTCACGCAATACAAAAATCATAGGGGCTAGTGGTGGCAAACAAGTTGCATCCAATTTGAATGCAACAGCATTCGTGACTTTTCGAGTAGTGACTCGACAGGGTATCGATCATTTTGCCTATCGAACGGGTATCGATTCAAGTGCAACCACTAACAAAAACAAAAAACAGCTGTGACACTTTAAGCGGAATAAAAAAAGTCGACATTTCAAAACAAACAGGTAAGTTTAATTATTATTTCAATTTAATTGCATGACATGATTAGAAATTTTGTCGCAACAGGAGACACTAGATTCGCATGGACACCAGAGTCCACAGCTACGGTGCTGGAGCTTTGGGAAGAATATATTGGAGGACTCCGCGGGACTAGAAAAAACTCCCACATTTACAAGGAAATGGCGGAAAAAATGAAAGTGTACGGACCGACTCCTGGGGAGATAAAGACAAAAATTGACAACATGACCCGAAAATACAGGTACGTCAACAAAAGGATCTTATAAATGGCTTAACTAAAACTATTTCTCAAAGGTTGGAGCTTGCAAAAAATGGACCATCTGGCGGCAGCCCATCCACCTGGGAGCACTTTGATCAAGTGTCGTCAATTCTAAGTGTGTCGAAGTCCATCATAGTTAAACCAGTTGACAGCACAGGTGAGAATATTAAAAAAACAAATATGCTTTTTTATACAACAAAATAAATTTTTGCAGACTTCTCCCCATAGATCGATGGAGACAACTCGACTGACTTTAACGACGACGTTTGGACAAGCAGGACCAGTTTCTCGATATCGAGAAGAGGAAGCTGACTGCCATGGAGCGTATGGTGGAGGAGTCGGTGAGCTTCCACAATCGTGTGATGGCTCACTTGGAGAAGAAAGAGGAAAGGGAGAGAGAAAATGCCTCAAAAAATAAAAATATTAATTATATTTAAAATAAAATAAAAAGAGAAATAGATAAGCTTGAAAATCATTTATTCTTTTAATTTAGTTTAAATATGAAGCTAGCTTTGTGCCAAATAAAATGTAAGAAGTGCGAAAAAGTACTGTAAAAAAAAATTCTTGAAAATTAGATTAGATAAAAATAAAAATTTTATTCATTTGCATTCTCTACAAAATATTCCGCAAGCCACACTTGATGATCAGACTGTTGGTGGTGCTGGAATGTTTCAAAATCTTGTTGCCAATGTTCCGAAACAGAGCTGTTTTGCATGTTGCAGAAGCTATGCAAGATACAACAGCATGCGATAATCTGAGGAGTCTTCTCAATGCTGTTGTCTAATCCCTTCCCGATCCGACGGAAGCGAGCTTTCAGATGATCAAACGCGTTCTCCACAACTCGCATGACCTTAGACAAGTTATAATTGAAAGCGCATACAACGGTTTTGGACACTCCGAAGAGCCTTCCTATGGTCCGATACTCCGCGGAAGATCCCAAAGTATACAGTGCTATTGCAATTCGTTTCTCCAAAGGAATTGCCAATCGGAATGGAGTGTCTTGTTTCCGCAGACCCTGAAGACGCTCCACTAAAATTGAGAACGCACTCCTCTCCACCCGGAAACTTTCCTTAAAGAACTCATCCGGGTTTGCGGGGAACGTCCTCCTCCCAAAACGAGCCATATCGTGCCTGTTGAAGTTTCCAATATTAAAAATTTGAATTATTATTTAATTGCTAAGAAGTGCGAAAATTAATTAGCTACTTACAAATGTCCAAACGCTACGACGGGTTCTTTCCATTTGCTGATTTGCAGCCCGTGATGTTCCTGCCAATTCCATCATTTGCAACAACAATGCCTCGTCTTTCTCCAAAGCTGATGACAGATAACCACCATCATATAAATCCATTTTATTTGCTTCAATTTATTTTTTCACAATGTCAACAAATATCAGTCAGCTGTTCAATGGATGCAAGAACACAAGAATGCAATAATGGTGCCAATGCGAACACCTTATCGCATCTTTTCGAGATCCAAAAAACGCGAACGAACTAGTTCTTCCGTTTAGGATCGGTTTGCAGCTTGGTAAAAAAGTAAAGATAGGAATATAACGATGTGTAAAGTGTAAAACACATCATATGCACGCTATAAAACCTTTCGACTAGACTCCAAAACTTCTAACAATTTCATATAATTATTGTTGAGACCCAGCTTCAAAGAAGCCGAACCTTTTTCTTCAAAACAATGAACCCCCACCTCGTTGTTGTTACACAACATTGACTACACACACTCCACTCGCCTTAGCCGACCTGCTGCCTCTCTTCTGGTTTACCCAAGCCAACAGCTAGCAAATTGCCCCTAGTCCGTACACCTCGCTGCATCCACTTGTACATTAAGCAGTAAGCTCCGTTTCTTACTCCCGGCTCTGGTTCAGATTTGCCTTCGCTGTTCTCCCATTTCTTAGGCGAAGCCACTTAACCGAGAGCGAAGCAGGTCACTTACTGCGCTGTGCGCGCACTCAGATTACAAAGGAGATGCCACCAGCATAAATTCATTAAATTTGCCTAATTTCGTTTTTGCCAGACTCACACACTCACAACCACACACACACACATGCAATTGGAGAATTGCCTTGGCGAGGGCAATAAATGTGGGCTGGGCCCCAGCCGAGTGAAGACAACCAGTTGAAATTCATTGATTGTATTTACAACACCCCCGAGAAGCTCCCTCCCCCACCAACTCACACGCACGTTGCTTTTGGTAATTTGACGCGTTATCACTTGTGTTGAGTTTGTTATCATTAAGCAGGCGCGGGCTGTTGTTGTACTTAAGCCAAATCAAAACTCAAGCAGCTCGCATACGAGCCCGAAACCGGAGCTAACTTGGTGTTCAAGTTAATAAAATCCACGCCCAGGCAGAAACCGCCCGCCCGCCCGCACGCACATTAAGCAGGCCTTAACTACCAACCAGGCAGGGCCAACAACGTTTAGCCAAGAGTAGGAGGCTGCTGGGGGTCGCTTGTTTTTGACAACTTGGGCATAATAAGACATTAACTTCATGCACATCAAATACTTTATTTATAGGCGTCTAGAGTGCGTGTGTGTGTGTGTGTGTGTGCCTCTTCCTTGGGCACTTCAAACGGCTGCGTGTGCCACACCCTTGGCCCATGGTCCTAGATTTCTCCAGCGTGCTCATAATTTCTACCAATGGCCCCGCATCCTGGGTCCTGCCCCACGCTTGCTTGATTTTTAATTTGGTTTTTTTTCCGCCTGCCTTCCCCTTCAGTTCTGTCGCTCTGTCTGTTTATTTACCATCAGGCTGCGTGTTTGGCAAATTAAGTGCAATTGCTTGAATTTAATTTCATGCAAATAAAAGTTTTGATTAGACCCCCCGCCTGGCCCTTTGCCTTGCTTTGTTGCTCATCTTTGGGGCACATGTGGCAGCCACTTGCGGCTCCTTGCTTGTAATTAGGCACTTGGGCACATGCATGTGCGCTCAATCAGCCTTGTCAGGTTGAATCATACCCATTTAATGCTTAATACAAAGCAAAAGGCATCAAATTTTACCCAAAAAAAAAAACGAGGGCAAATGTGGGTAACCAAAACCCAACACAAATTAAAATGTCATAATTCAGTAAAAATGCAAGAATTTAAAACATTTTGATGGAAGTTTTAATGCAGTTAAATTAGTTTGAACAGCCACTAGTATCAAAAGACAGCGGTATTCGTGTATCCCCCGGACCCGGCCGCAGGAAGCTCAATAGAATTATTATCATGGACAAATCCGAAATTCTCCAGAACAAAGCAATAAAGAACATGACTCGGAAGTCGTTAAATCGTTTCCGGAAGTTCAGGTACAATCGAATCGAGCAGAGCAACTGAACAATTTTGATATGGGCACACTGAAAAAGAAGATTTTGAATCCACAACTGACTGAAGAAGCCATTCGTCGTGGCCATGAGAAAATGCTAACAAAATTTCCTCGAGATCGATTGATTGAGCCCTTCCCGATTACATTGCTTTTCAAAAATTTACCAAACAAAGAAAAAGTTGAACGGAATTGGTTAGTCCGAATCTTGAAGCCTTTTTTGGTTGCCATGTACTGCAGCAAGTCGTTCTCATCTTTGTCATCCCAAGGGGTACTCCAAAAACCAAACGTTGAAGAAAGTGTACGAAAGGCTACGATCTCACGAAAATTATCAAGACCATATTCAATGCCATGTCAAGTGGCGTGCTCTTGAAACAAAATTTGAAAACAGCTCTTCAGTTAATGCATTGTTGTCCACGCAAGTAGCAAACGAAGCGCAGAAATGGAGAGAAATTTTATTAAGAGTTCTGGACACAATTATGTTTTTGGCCGAAAGAGGCTTGGCTTTAAGGGGAGATAGTGATCTCATCGGAAATCCGAACAACGGGAACTTTTTGGGAGTTTTGGAGATGATTAGACACTACGATCCGTGTTACGTGATCATTTTCAGAAGGTCAAGAATTCCCAACAAAGTCATCATCGATTGCAAGTCCACTATCTGTCCCATGAAATCCAAAATTAACTGTTTGCCCGACTTGTAGAGGCAGAAATTTTTAAAGAACGAAATGATTGAAAGATTTTATGCTTTCATTGTTGACTCAACGCCTGATTCTTCGCATGTGGAACAAACAACTTTTGTGCTGCGCTTCCTTAATTTTGATGAAAAAGAAAGGACTTTTGCAATCAAAGAAAGATTCCTCACCTTTGCTGATTGTAATAAAAAAACTGGTTGAGATATCGCGAACCTGATCCGAAGAACGTTGGGCAAATACAATATTCCATTGATCGACTGCCGGGGACAACGTAAGAAACATGAGTGGTCAGTACCAAGGGGCGCAAAGCATCATACGCTGTCTATTCACAGCCTGAACCTTTGTGGTGTCGATTCCGCCGAATGTTGTCCAAAAGCTATAACATTGTCAATCAGAAATGTTATCACATATTCAGTGGAAGCCCTCAAAGATGGGAGCTCCTTCAAAAGAAAATTCGCTCTTCCATTCACAATTTGTCCGATATGCAAGAGTTGACGCCGTTAAAAATTTCGCAAAACATCTTTCTGGAATACAAGAGGCACTTGACGAACTGAAGGAACTCAATTTGTCAGCGGAGACTCTCCGAGACATCAACGGTATTCAAAAATACATGATTTTGTTCGAACGTATCTTTGTGTCGTCGATTTGGTTCAAAATTTTGAGTGCTATCAATGAGAGAAACGTCGTTCTTTAAGCTTGAGGAGCTACTATAAACGTTGAAAATGAAAACCTGAAGACTCTTCTTTCAGATTTGCAGCTCATACGAAATCGATGGGATCTCATTCTGAGTGAATGCAAACTTGTCGCAAGAGGATGGAGCATTCTTGAAACTTTATCGAAAAAGAAAACGTGCAAAAGTATTTTTGGATAATGAAGACACTAGTCCAAAAATCGACATCATTTCTGAAGAAGAAAAATTCAAGACCAGCACTTCCCTCAGCATCATCGATTTGCTCATTGCAGGAATGACGAAAAGATTCAAAGCAGTAGAAAATTATATTGAAGTATTCTCCTTTTATGGAAATTCACCACGTTGGATGAAGATACTCTCCAGACGTCTGTAGAAATTTTGAACTACGTGGCTCGCTTTTCATCCAACTCGGCTTTTAGTACAAACAACTTTGATCCAACTTTCCTCTCAGGCCAGCATCTCCGTCGTGCTCTTGATCACTCAACTTAACTCAACACTCAACGGGTGCTGCATGCGTGCCATTAGAAGGGACGTTTGCATGTTGTGCAGACTTCTTCGCTTCTAACCTACTGCCAAAAAGAACGTGCATCAGTTTTCATACAGATTATATGCCTTCAATCATACAGCAAAAGTTGGTAGTGCATTCTTCCTAGTAAAAAGGAGTGTGCAAGAAGGCATTCGTTTGGGAACCACGTTCCGACAAATCCTACGGGGGTTACGATCAACACATACACACACACGCCTTCAATGAACTGCTCTTTTTTCTAAGAAATCTGCACATGCGTTTTTTAATTTGGCCAACTTTCCGACTTTCACAACTTGAAAGACGACTTTTTCTGCTAATACCGTACTCACAAACTGTTCAACTGTTCGATATTATTTAAGTCTAAGTTTTCACTGTTAGTTTGCATGCACTTTGGTTTTTGTTCTTTTTTGCTCAAGACCTGATATAACGACTTGATATTACGGCTGCTGCTGACGACTGTGTATCTGCTTCTCTCTTGCTCTGCTCCTTCCTGCCTAGTGTTGGGCAACGTCCAATGCTGCTGAAACTAAGGATGGGCGACTAGTTAGAGTCAGCCCACCTTACATGTATCTATACATTAACAAAATTCAACATGATTTTCGTTATTTTGAAAAAAATTTGTTATTGAATGGGGGCCCGTGAGTTGTACTCCCGGGCCCGTATTCCCTTCCGACGGTCAATTTTTCTTTCCGATGCCTCTTGCAAAATTGAACGTTACAAAAAATGCATATGCGTTATCTCCTGCGTACACTTTGATTTCGTGTGCATCAGACAGCCACAAGCACATACTCGCATTACCAGATGATAACCGATTTTTTCTTTTATAATTCTTGTTGCTGTTATCGCTTCAGATATATGTTCTTCATTTGTATTGGTGTCTACTCGACCGCAAACTGGCTCTGGGCACCTCTGGTCTAAACCAAATGTATAAAAGAACACACAAATTCAACATACCATTAGAACAAGTTCCGCCGGCGAAGCTTTTCCAAGTAGTGGTGAATTATTTTCGATCTTAATAGATTCCGAGGTACTAAGTTCTTAGTTAGAGTAAGCTTGAAGAATTTGATTTTGCCCACTTTTCGGACCTTTAATTTGTACAACAATGGCGTTGCCTTCAATCACTTAGCTCACATGTCACAGTTTGTGTTAGAGCGTAAATTTGATTTGCTTTCCCGTGTGCGAGTTACCAGTCGGCGAATGCGTTTTGGATGCGGGAGAAACTGCGTGGCCCTTTTATGCCCAAAACTTGCTTCAATTTGTGTCATATTTCGGGACGCCACTCGCTGTACGAAAAATAATTCAATAAAATGCTGGGCCACCCCTGAGCCCCCCCCCCTCCCCAGCCCAGAGTTCCCGCATAATGATGTCGCAGCACATTACATATTATGTAAATATGAAATTCAATTGTTTAAGCATTTAGCAGGCTGCATAATTTATTAAAATGGCACACCTGACGCATGCCAGCAGGCGGCTGGAACAAAGGCTGGAGCTGAAGGCTAGAGCTAGGCGGATGGATGGATGGCTGGCTGATGGGGTAATGTGATGGCTGCTGGAGCCTGTTTCCCTGATGTTGACGTCTATTGGCTTTTGTTCTGCTGTTGTACTCCGAGGCATGACAGGAATATAAACAGCTGCTGCAGCGCTTAAAGGTGGAGCAAACGCAACTGCAGGAACCGGGACCGGGACAGGGACCGGGACTGAGACTGCATGCGGCGATGATGAAATTGATTTTTAACCAGCCAAACACCAGGAGGACGCTCATGTCGTTAGCAAATCATAAAAGCGTGGCGGCTTCAGAGTTGTTGCTGTTGTTGTTGTTTTGTCATCGCATAATGAGGCAAGTGCCGACGGAGAAAGCTTAAGGGTGGCTGGGCGGGTGAGTCATGGCTGGAGATGGAGATGGATGCAGTTGACATTAAGTAAGATGGATGGCGTTGACGTTGCGTGCAGCATTTAGCGCTGATCCCTTTCGAGTCCATATTGAAGCCAAAACGTCTGGCCAAAAGCCAAATTCAATTTGGTCAACTTAAGTTTCGTTCAAGTTTTAATGGCGCGCATCTGATGACTTGATGACCTTCTGACTTGCGGCTAAATTAGCGTTGCAAATATGGGCCAAAAGTTGAAGTTGAGATTGTCATTGTGGTGGCTGGTGGTCGTTAGCCAAAAGGATTTGCCATATTAAAGTTGTTCGTACCCTGTAGCAAAGGTATAAAGGGTGTAGGTGTGTGATAGGTACGTAACAGGCTAAAGAACAGATCTCAGAGATGGCAAGAGGTAGAAGCATTAAGTATGACGCCCCTGACTTCCCCGTAATTTGAAAAAATCCTCAGATCTTTGACAATTTTTTGGGTACCGTTGCTGAGCAGCATTTTACACAGTTCGGGTGTCCTCAAGTTAAAAGTTTATAGTTATTCAGAAATCTGCAGAGTTCTGCAATATCTGGAGGATGGAAAAACTGGAATATATCGATGTTTAAGTAAATCGGAAATAAAGACATGACCAAATTCGACGGTTACCCCTATTTAGGGTCCCAGGAACTGTATAACTACTTTTTTATGTTATAACGATCATTTCTTATCATTTATATTTCATTTCATTTAGAATGATCGAAAAATCTCAAAAAATTTAGTATTTTCGACTTAATTCTCAAAAAGTTCTCATTGACCCCGTATTTCCCGATGTACGCACACAATACATACATCATGCGTGGCTGGCAGAAATAACCATTTTGGCAGCAAAAAATGTAGACTTCAATGATTTATACTTCAGAAACTTCGTTCCAGGCGACTTTAGTTAATACGTTTGTGATGCCATCAAAGCTGCAAATTTGAACTCTTTCTTCGACTGAAAGTTGGATCTCCGGTTATTTTACCTTGGAATTTGAGCCCACCTCGACTGTGCCATGGCACGAGATTGGTCATCAAAAAATTGATGAAAAACATTATCGAAGCCAACATTTTGATGGGCAAACTACAAGTCGAAAATGTTTTGCAGCCAAGACTCGCTGACGTCCTAATTGAAACGCATTGAATTTCCTATTAGATTGGTAATCGCAATGACATTCTATATGTCGCAAGGCCAAACGATCGTGGGTTCATAGTTGAATTGCAATGCAAATTAACATTTTTTCGCACTAGGTTGATTCCAGATAACTTTATTAACGTTTGCAAAGCTATAGTAAATAATTTTTGTTTTTCCTCCCACACACGGGACCCGGCTCGAACAAATAAAATATTTTTTCATTTTCAAAGATCTAAAGATCTATATGAAAATTCAACAATTGCTTCTGGAAAACCTACCCCTCTTGGTGGAAATTGGTTGGTTCAGGGGTTGAGGGGGTTGAAGATATCTGGATTATAAAGGGTGCCAAGACCTGACTGGAAAAATTATAATAATATTTAGTTCAACTCGGGCTGCCGTTTTTCATTGTACTTGGTTGTGTGCGGGAACTGGACCTTGACCTGGAGGTGGACCCTCAAATGGACCTGTAATTGGTAAATGGCGATGGAAGATGGCGATGGTAGATGACTATGGTAGATGGCGATGCTAGATGGCGATGGTAAATGGCGATGGGCGATGGTAGATGGCCATAGGCGATGGTAGGTGGGCATTAGGTAGATGGTAGATGTCCCATCGCCATAGCCGTTGGTAGTTAGCAGATGGTAGATAGCGATGGCGATGGCATATGACTATGGTAGATGGTGATGGGCGATGGTAGATGGCGATGATGGCGATGGTAGATGGCGATGGTAGATGGCGATGGTGGATGGCGATGGTTGATGACGATGGTTGATGACGATGGTAGGTGGCGATGGTAGATGGCGATGGTAGATGGCGATAGAAGATGGTAGATGGGCGTTAGGGATGCCCACGCGCCGTCGTATACGATGGCGATGGAAGATGACGATGGTAAATGGCGATGGTAGATGGGGATGGGACATCTACCATCGCCATCTACCATCGCCATATACCATCGCCCATTGCCATTTACCATCGGCATCTACCATCAGCCATCGCCATCTACAAACACAATTGCGGGTGAAGTCACGGGTATAAGCTAATATTGATATATATTAAACTCGATGATTTGATCGATTTTGATGTTGTGGATATTTGAAGTCCAGACAAAATGGGCAATCTATTTGCACAAGATTAGAGGGGCTCTTTAAGAACACTACGGAAATGGAATCCATTCTGAATATGCATTATGATTTCCCTCAAGCAAAAACCTTGGCGAAAGAAACTCAAATATCTGCCGCGCACACGACTGGCGCCGTGTCCCGATACGCAATAAATTTGTTGTTTTTTTTCGACTCGAAGCGAGGCAATTGTGTTCTGTGTGGCGGCGACAAGAACCGAAACAATTTTTAATGCGTCTGCGTGGCGCCAGTTGCTGTAAAATGACTCTTGGGAGCAATGGGAGCAAGGGTTTGCCCACCACTGCTTTAATTTATGAAATTGAGGCTTAAGCTGTATTATCACTTGTCGATATCTCATATGTGAAAGGGTGAAAAATACATCAGTTTACTGTAAGTTGGTGCTTTTACAATGGATGATATTGAAATTATTCTGGATGCATCCTATCCACACTCACTGCAAGGTTGTCTGATTTCGTTATGTCAATTATGTGGCAGCCTGTTCAGACTGAGTAAAATATGTGGGAAATATGACAGGTTTTTTGAGCATATGCCAACACATGTATGGAAGCAGCTGAGGAAGTCATGATTATCAGTTCTCAAACAACAACAATAACCAAGCTAAGCGTTCTCAGTTTGGTTTATAAAGGCGAAGCGACTTATGTGAAGTAACTGAAAGGAAAAGGCAATTAAATTAGAAATTGTTGCAAGCTCAGGATTTTCAATATAATACATAGATATTTTCTTAGATCAAGCATTTGGTTCTTACCGTACTCTTTAAATCGCATAAATTTATTTCAAAGATGGAGAGAAGCCGGTGTCTTGGTGCTGTACAAAAACAATTGTGCGGCTAGGCCATGGTCTTAGGACATCTTGGCTGTAACAGGGTATTTGACGGACTGGCTTGACCGACTTTCTTACTGTTTTTTTGGCTTTTGTTGTTGTTGGTAGCGCACTTTTATGCAAGATTTATTGCTATTTAAACGACGCATAATGTGTCCTGGCTGCTGCTGCTTCTGCTGGCAACAGCCAGACAAAACCAACACACAAGCCCACTCCTTGACAACGTGCTCAAGTGGCCGCCATCCAAGCGCCTCCCTCTCCCGTCTTGTGTAATATTTTATTTACATTTTTCACTCGTCGCCTGGCTGGGCATATCCTGTTGTTGAATCCTTTTTTTTTTGCGCCGCCCTCCCACTGTTTGTTTTTATTGCTCTTGCCGTTTTTCCCCCTGCAGCGTTTTGTCTATTTGGTTTTTGTTTTATTTGCATTTTTGTTTCATTTTTCTAATGAGCTGTAATTTCTTCTTTTATTTGCAGGCGTCATGCGTACACAAACAGCAACAGCAACTTGTGTATCTCTCCGTCTGTGCCTGATTGTGAGGTGTGAAAAGCACTTCTAATATGCAAATTGGTTTTTTTTTTTCGTTTTGTTTTGCACTGCTTTGTGTGGTGATGGAGTTGGTGTCAGCTGTCAGTCAAAGCTGAAGCAGTTGTCCTTGTCCCCGGGACAGGGCAAAAGTAGCAGAAATTGTAATTGCATTCCAATCAACAGACATGTCCTTTCACCTGCCCACTCGCCTGGCTGTTTACACGTGCATAAACTGTTTTTAATTAATTTGCCAGCTGTTTGACACCAAAGTTAATGAGAATGTGGGGAATTTGGTTCAAGGTAAACTCCAATACGGTTCCATATGTGGCACTTGAATTCATTCATATGCAAATTGTAGCAACTTTCCGGGTAGGCAAGGCTACTTAACAGCTTGCTGGCAAATCAGAATTTGGTGGGTTTTTCTTTGATAACATTAATATCAAGCCATCTTAACAGCAGAAGACATTGCCGCACCAGCAATAAGAAAATATGCAATAACAAATGTTGTTCTTTCGAGAAATTGTCGATAGATCACTGATCATCTTTATCATAACCTATTGCAGCCATTGAACTGTCATCTCGAGCATCATTGGTGTAAAAAATTTCAATCAATGCGCCCCCTTACAAGCTGCGAGAGTTTGTCGCAAGTCTCATTTTACAGAGGGGTGCTTGAATTTTAAGAAAGAAATGTGGCAAGAAAATCTGACCCGGTGTAAAGGACATCCTATGATTCCAGCTTTGCATTACAAAGATCTGACCAAAATTACGATGCGCTCTGCCAGGATAAAATAAAAAACCGAAACCGTACCGGTACCATCGTTTCGGTTATTTTCTGATTCTATCGGTTCCAATAGCACTGTTCTACAGTAGAAAGTATCCCGAGGATCTTTAAGTAATTCCTATAGACAAACCCATGCTGAATACGAGTTGGAAGTCATAACTTAGTTTCCGTTTCCAAGATGATATGTCGGGGGGTAGCTTCTTCCAATAACTATTTTCCTTTCGGTAAGTAGGTTGTGAGGTTTTCACTTAAACTTTTCTGAGTTTCCGCACAATTGAAAAGAACAATGACTGGCTTCTTTCAGTGGTTTCTTGAGAGTGACCTTATATTTCGATACTTCAAACTTTCGATAACTTACACTCTAGAACTTCGAGAAGTTAGAAACGATGGGAATGGATCGAAATATAGTTGCAAGACCAAATATGTATTTCATAAAAGAAATTCAGTGGGAGTTCAGTCTTTCTTAAAACAAGCTAAGGCTTATACTGTTCGACTGTGTGCCACTGAAAGGCCTGGACTACTGGGGATAATACCATTACGGATCACGTCTCCATAAATGTCCGCACCGAGAACAATCGCGACAGTCGCTGGACGGTAAAAGGTCTCGTCCGATAGGGTGATATGTTTAATACTCTCCTTCACCTGAGGAACGGTTGCAGTGGAAGGCGTTCGAAGGTGCAACTCCGGATCGACCTTGAGGACGACTTCCAACCGGAACTCCTTTCTTATTTTGGACCGGAGCACTGCTGTACAGACCTCTTCCGACCCTTTCCTCATGCTTTTCAGTTTAAACGCGCGTGCTAGGGAAGCATTTTTCCGAGACGCCGGCTCGCAGGGATCGATAAGGGCCCAGGTGTCATACATGGTTGGCAGTACCTGGGGGTTCTTGTGCTGCAGCAGTGTGGTCAAAGAAGGATCCCGCTTTGGGGTTGCAGGTTGGGAGCGCGGACGTTGAGTCGTTGAAACAGAAAGGGAGCGTGCCTCTTGAGTTGAAGCAGATTGGGAGCTGGTGATACGGAGCGAGGGCGAAGAGGACGCGATGGAGGAGCGTGTGGTGATCGCTGTCACACACCTGACACTTGTCGCCGCATCGGCAAGAACGTCCAGAATGCTCATGTGACAGGCAGTTTGGGCAATATTTGTTGATGATAACGGCCCTCAGCCGCTTCTCCGCATTGAACCGCAAGAACCTCCTGCACTTCTTCAACGGATGGATGCCTCGGCAGCGGTAGGACTGCGTACCTCGCGAACATCTGCTTTCATTGGCATAGCTATCAGTCTTGCGTGGAGCTGGTGTCATCTTGGATGCTGGAAGAGTTGCTCTGTTGAAAAGGAGAGTCAAACGGACATATAGCAGGATTGGATTTCTTTTTCTATGGGGAGGAGCACTACTTTGGCTATTGGTCGTTTTTTGACAATGCCGCGGGTAGTAAGGAGATCTACCACACGAACCTTATCGACGCCATTCATGAGAAGGGATATTATCTTCTTTTATAATCACCATATGCCCCACCTCGAGGTTTTTCATTGGATACTGCCATTTATTGCGTTTATGCAATTCTTGCAGATATTCACTTTTCCAGCGTGAACAGAACTGCTGGCTCAAAGCACGGAGACGCTGCCACCGGTTTGAGGATTGAGGCTGCAGCTTCTTTGATCTCGGGCTTAGCCACTGAGAGCAAGGGACCCCCGATTAAGAAAATGACCAGGGCTTAAGAGATAGTGGGTCTGTGAGGTCTTCAAACATTGGAGAGATTGGTCGAGAGTTAAAGCTTTTTGAAAGCAAAGTGGAAAATTCTTCAAACGTATATTTCGAGGCACTTATGGAGTAAAAGAGTGATTTGAAGCTTTTCACTTCAGCTTCCCAGAGGCCACCCATGTGAGGCGCCCCTGGAGGGATAAAACCATACCAACTTATTATGGCTATATGCGGACACGATCTGCGCTTTGGTCGCCTTACAGGAAATCATCTGCTAGGGCTCTGGAAGCTCCCACAAAGTTATAAATCTAGCAAAGGCTTCTTTAACTTCTTAACTTCCAAGTTTATGTCTCCCTGTAGTTCAGCTGGTGTAAGGCACTCCAGGCCTACGAGAATCACTGGACTCCCGTACAGGTAAATACTAGTTTATGGCCTTTGTAGCCACTCGAAAAAACACCGCACTGAACTACTGGGCTGAAACACACAAATACACACACATAGTCCTTTGTGATTCGGCATGCCCGTACAGTGAAACTTTTCATTTCAATCCCGGTATATGTGAACGGTCTGAAAAACGTTACTCTTTCGGAAGGGAAATCACCCATCAATTGTGTTTGGAGTTTCTTTTTGTGGATGACGCAGACCTTGCAGGACGAGATAATGGCCTTGACTACATTACGTAGTCTGGGGATCCAACAATTGGACCTTATAAGCCGCATTACAAGCTGGTTTCCCCAATGGAGTGATATCCGATGGGTGAATTTTAAGAGCAGGCGTGCCAGCGGACTCGTTGCTGGTAGTAGAATCGGATGACGCTCATTGTAGGTCATCGATTCTGAAGATTGGACTCTGCCACATGCTCGTAAGGTGCCATTATTGTCTAAGAATGTATTCATATTTAGGAGGGAGCCAGTTGAGACTAGGGTCTTCATTTTTAGAAGGCAGGAATATTCCTCAGGATTGTGCGATTTCTGGGTGGCTATAATGATGGCTTGCATAACATTATCTAGCTCAGCACTGCTTAGTTAGTTGATCTGAGGAAGAGGCGCTAACTCGCCTGCAACGCTTTATAAAGCGGAAAACATAACCCAGCACACGCAACGCTCGTCCTAGGTCAGAGATGTGACAGTTCGTTGCTCAAGATCTGTGTCTGGAAGTGAGATAGCTGAAGACACCCAGCTTTCTTGTGGGGATCTAAGACATTCGGGTCCATGCCATCACATATCATTATCTATTAAGTCTCCAGCACTCAAGCCTCTACTTATTAGGTCAGCTGGATTGTCCTCGGAACGGACATGGTTCCAACGATCTAGGGTGCTACAACGCGCAATGGTGGCAATACGATTGCCCACAAAAGTGGTGCATTCACATGGAGGCTTGTTTAACCAAGCACGATCGTCGAGTCTGTACAAAAGAAGATATCGCATGATTCCAGTGGCAGCTGCGGAACAATGCTGCTGAAAGTTCAGCCAGAAGGACTGTTCCACACAACTCAAGTCGTGGCAAGGAGATTGTTTTGACTGGAGCCACCCGCGTTCTAGCGTTGAGCAGGATGCAGGAAATTCTGTGTTCTAGCTGGGAGGCGTCACAAAAGACATGAATTTGAGAAGTCCTTCTCCAGCAATCAGGCGAGATGAAGAGACCGCTCAAAGACTTCAAGGGTTAACTGATTGAGCATTCTGGGACGACGAAGTCGTTCATTTGAGACGTATTTAGGCATAAATTTTTGATTTTTGTATATTGAGAAAGAAGAAAAAGCAGGTACTCCTTCAAATAAGGATAAGCCCAAGCAGCTTGGCTTTTAATTATGCTTTATCTGGCTTTTTTCTTGTTGATCTTTCTTATCTAACACAAATTATCTGCATTGCAATTTGTTATGCACAAATTCAATTTGCTTAACATTTCATTGGCAACTTCTGGCGGTTGCAGCCTTGAGGCGTTTTGCTTTGTGGTACCCGAGATTCTGCCTTTGCACTGTGCAAACCGAGGCCACTGACTTTGGCCTCGACTCGCTTCGCCTACCCTGGCCACCCAGTCGACTCGGTCGACTACTCCATTAGCCTTTGGAGTGTAAAATTGTGCAAACAATTTCAATTATCCCCGAAGACGCGTTGCAGACTGGTTGTCTGTAGTGCGGGTGGGGGCCACCTAGATGACAGGAAGTACGGAAATATGTATCTAATAATAAGGCCAACGAAAACAAGCTGTATAATGGCCCAGGGATTCTGGCTTGCGTTTCTTTTCCTTTCTTTTAAATTCAGCGCGGCAATTGACTTCAAGTTTTGGCCTGCCACGGCAGAATGCAATAAACCAGCTGGAGCTGCGCCGGACCAGAAGGAATGCATCAAATTGGGCCAACCAACTTTGCTGGCCAAGTGAGTGAACTTTAAGCAAAGCGGGGCACACAAATTGCCAGCTTATGGCCAATGAATGCAAGACGTTGCCCAGCCGAACATCTTGCGGACCGGCATGGAGCAGACGAAAAACTAGAGCCGGAAATTGGCGGCCGCCATTGGCTTTAAAGACTGGGATGACTTTGCCTTTTGCTTGGCACTTTTTGTGCGACTTTGTACTACATACATACAGTTATATATGTAGGTATATATAGAAGTGTACAGTGTGTTCTTGCTCTTTGCCAGCTGGCGGGGTTTTCATTCAATCATCCATTTATTTTTTGACCATTTTCCAAGACAACTTGGTGGTCACGTTGGCCATTGATGATGCCCAGAGTGAGGCGGAGAGCCAAGGTGGAGCGAGCAGGAGCGCCAAGAAATGCTTTCAGCCGGAAGCGCAGAGATAACATTGTGTGTGTGTGTGTGTGTGAGTCTGACGCTTCATACATAAATGCAAGTAATGCGGAAAATATGAAAAATGTTTGGCATGTAATAAAAGAGAAGAGCGAACGCAACAACACCACCGAAGCCCTACAAAATACAATATGTATGTAAGTTTGTATGGATGTACGTACGTATGTCTGGCCGTATCCAGTGCAAATAATAAAAGGCCATTACAAAGTGGTATGCGCTATAATTGAAAATAAATATGACAGTGGAAAGTGTTTGAAAACAGCATAAAAGGAACGTCAGCTGCAAAGTAGCCACAGTGAATGGAATTTGAGTAGTGGAAAGAAATCCAGGCCAGCTAATTGATGGCTATACGAACGCGCCTTAAATACTAGATATAGTGGGTGAAAGCTACAGAGGTGGTTTATATCAGCTTTTACGGAGTCGATTATATCACTAAAACCAACCTATAGAGTTATTTCATACGATTTAGTATAAGTTTTTGCATGGGCTGAGACAGCGCTGCTAATAGAGATGCGAAAAATGGGTGTGAGAGAGAGTGTGCTCAGGTATTTTAAACAGGGCCACCCAAATGACGAGAATAGAAGAATGTGCTTGTGTTGGTCAGCAGCAGAGATCTGCAAGAATGCCTGATTTCCTGACTACGGTGTGATTTGACACCCAAACTATGCAGTCCAATCATACACCCACTCATTCTGGTACAAATATTTCTGTGATTGGAGTCTAATATTGGCTTTGACTGCGGTTTCGGTGATTGTTTTTGTGCGGCAACACACACTGCTAATATTTAAGCATGCATAGTTTTTTTGCTATCGCACTCTTTGATTATAAACAAGTAAAGGCGCTGTAGACGAATTCTCCGACTCCCAAAATACTCAGTTCCCTTGATTTCGTGTGTTTTCATTCATTTTCTACGAATGTGTACACTAGAGCGCACTTTTTTGTATGGAAAATTTAAGGTCATACTGGCGCCCCTTGACTCGCTTTTTTATGGTGTGTACTTAACGAGGAAAAAGTTCAAAAAGTTATGTTTTATTGGACATGACGGGGCTTCAAAGTTTTTGGTATTACTCATACGCAGTGTTGCCTTTCAACACTGCTGTTGAGCTGTGGAAAAGTGAAATTGTGGAATTTAAAACAAGTTCAATTTTGAACAACCTTTTTTGTCAACTTGTCAGTTGAATTGTTTTCTTTTCTCGTTTTGTTGACTTGTCAAAAGAAAAATTAAATAAAACCCTGCGTATTCTATAAATTGCATATAAAATGCCCAGGCAAAGCATTAAACACCAATTGACCAAAGTAAAAGTTAATTTAGCTATTGCGAAAGAATTGATTTTATTGAAAAAATGGGTATGTTCTTTTCATTTAATTTTATAAACGGTTTTTTGTGTATAAAGTAATATAATGGCAAATACAGTTGGGATAAATAGCGAAGCTGAAATTGAGGAAATCCTTCATTGTTAAAGCTGCGTCTAAATCTGAGTCCTCGATATACATCGGTGCATACTGGAATCCCATGGCGTTTTGTGGCTTGATTTTGACACTGCTCTAAACTTATTTATTACATAGTGCAACTCATAAATTGGATACGCCTTCGGACCCCCATATTTTTGAAGTACATACCGAAACTAAAAAAAGTCCCAAAGGTCTTTGCCCCATCACATCGTAAAGGTACTTTTTTGATACCCACCATTTGTTCAAACCATTCTGAAATTTTGAAAAAGGACCCGTTTTATGAAGTCCATATATCATAAACCGCTTGGAATTTTGGTTTCATATCTTTGGCAATGTTAAAGATATATATAAGAGGAAAAAATTACCTTAATCTTTTGACCCAAAAAAATGGCATCTAGTGCTTCAAAACTTGAAAAAATCAACAAAATTACAATCAAACTTAATGTTAGCAGGCTCAAGGTCGAAAATTCAACAGAGAATACATATGAACATGAACAGTAGCTGTGGCTTTGCCGCCATGGCAAAGCCTTCGTCAGTACACTTTCAGTTGCTGTCACACCAACAAGCCATTTGCAAACCTCGACCTTGAGTCTGCTAACATTCACTTTGACTAAAATCAAAACAGGTCGTTAAACCCATATTCACAAAAATTAAAATTTTTTTCATGTTTTTGGTAATTTGGCAAACCTTTCTTCAGCGAAATTATCCCAAACAAAAATATAAGCAACTCTCTAATACATGCCAGCTTCATACAAACACCCTTTCTTACCATTTCGGTACTCCGAAAGTGATATTTTATATACAGCGCTTTGCTTTTGTCGAGATTTCTTAAGCAAATATGTTACCGAGCATACTTCATAAGAAAGAGTGAGACAAAGATACTGAGCAAGAATAGAGAGCAGCTTTGGACATGTATATGTTGTAAAAGTGTAGGCCTGCTATATAAGGTGAATTCTTTATTGTGTTGTTAAGGCTTAAATAAAATAATTATACTCTGTACCAGAGGTACACAGAGTATATTAAGTTTGTGCAAAAGTATGTAACAGCCAGAAGGAAGCATCTCCGACCCTATAAAGTATATATATTCTTGATCAGCATCAACAGCCGAGTCGATCTCGCCAAGTCCGTCTGTTCGTCCGTCTGCCCGGTGATGGGCAGCACTTCACAGGTACAGAGTATGTTATAGTCGGGCTTGACCGACTTTCTTACTTGTTTTAATATGAAAAATAGCCGGTGCCCAAAAATTGATAATTTTTGCTTACTTTGGGGCCACAAAGTGTCAAAAGTGAACAAATAACAAGGTTTCCTCCGGAATTAAAGCTTGCTTATACCCGTTATTTCTTTGAAATTGATCCAAGCGGTGAAGACAATACGCCAAATACCGTGTGCGGCAATCGTTACGGCCACTTTTTGGATTGGTATCATCGACTAGGCAGAAAATTGTGTTTTATGAAGTCCCTGCTCGGGCGCCATCTGTAAGGTAGTGTCTAAGGCTGAGGTATAACTCAGTCTGGCCAAGGCCACTTACAGCAAAATTTATAAGTGCTGGGACTAACAGAGAATAAAAGGGCTCGTGCTCAATTCAGGTGGAGGTCTCAGTCACGTCGAGAATCTGCGTGTAGGAAAAAAAACACTGTGGGCAGAGGGCAGGGTATCTGTGGCCGGGGCCAATGGTTGACCAATCGCACCGGTGGTTTGTCATTTACAACCGGAGCCGACAAGGCAAGAAAATACCTGGCAGCGAACACGGTGTGGATAAAATACCCAAGTGGGCACGTCGAATCCAAATGCAACGCATGCATTAATTTTTCTGATAAGCTAAATAAACTAGCGTTGAAATGCTCAAAATATACTTCCAGTTTCAATGCCTGATGGTGCCGAAACGCCCTAGCCTCCGAGTCCGGTTGATATGTCCACATGGACAGCCAACACTGCTTTTATCGATAAAATCGATATTCAAGATGTCGATTACGAGCCTGATATTGCAGATGAAAGACCGAAACCGCTAACACAAAAGGAA
This sequence comes from Lordiphosa collinella, assembly GCA_018904265.1. Lineage (NCBI taxonomy): Eukaryota > Metazoa > Arthropoda > Insecta > Diptera > Drosophilidae > Lordiphosa > Lordiphosa collinella. Next base: position 180,138 of record JAEIFV010000463.1, read on the forward strand.
ATGGACTACCTTGTGGCTGTATATAAAATATCACTTTCAGAGTACCGAAATGGTTTGAAGAGGAGATCGAATGAAGCTGGCATGTTTTAAAGAGTTGTTTATATTGTTGTTTGGGATAATTTCGCTGAAGATTGATTTGTCAAATTACCAGTAGTTTAGCCGTTTCTACCAAAAAGCATGAAAAAATTGAAATTTTTCGGTTTTTTTCATAGCATTTTTTCATAGCATAGCATTGGGGCCAAGTCCTTTGGGGGTTTTTTTTTTGGGTTTCGGTATGTACTTCAAAAGTATCGGGATCCGAAGGCGTAATCAGAAAATTGCCTTTAAAAAGTTGCACAGTTTTATAGAATACTTTATTCTTCCTTAAACATGCCCGAAACTACAAAATTTGCATTATTATTTGAACACTTCTCGTATGTAAGTTCGTACTCCCAACACATCAAAATAAGCTTAACACTTTCCTATTTTTTTGTTTTGCCAATTGTGCTCTTATCTTTTAAGTACACGCATCTCACCCTCTCACACCAAGTGCCGCTATTTAACCATAAATTAATGACAAAACATGTGTAAAAAAGTTTGTTAAAAATCTGCTTACTAAATGCCCATAAATCGGCGATTTGTTGCGGTCGCCAGGCGAAAAGATGCACAAATTAACATAATCCCGATGATAATTGAAAAAACACATTTGTGGCCATGTAACGAAAATTAACAAGCAATTTATGTTTATGGAGTATTAACGATTTGCGTTTATAATGTAGCCATTTAATCGGTCTGAGCCCGCTGCAGTTGGGTCACCGCCCCTGATAAGCGGCGCATGGCCACAAAGTAGTTGTGGTCGCTGCTAGATAAGCTTTTTTTGTTGCAGTTTTATAATGTCGAAATCACAAAATGCACAAAGTTGCAGGGGCAAGCTGATGGCCGTCAATGCAAGTTGATAAGTATAATTAGGGCCAGGTGCTGGTGGCTAATAAAATGCTCAATAGACAGCCCCAAGGGTGGCCGAAGGGAGGGTATGTGACTTGGCTAAAGTCAGTTGAACTAAAGTTGCCTGCTGTTGCACTGACCTCGCCTGAGCCTGAAATAAAATTAAAAGTTTGTGTACGCCAACGCCCTGCAGCTCCAACCCTCGCTCTCTCGCGGGTTAAATGCATAAAATTTGATATTTTATGTGTTGTGGGTGGGTATACATAGCCTAAAGCGCAATCTCTGCACACCCGAGTTCGTGTCCCGTGACAATTGCAACCGGAAACGCACATAAATGTTGGCAACTAACTCGATTCTTTCGGCTTGGCTTGGCGTGGCATGGCGTTTTGGCTGCTGCATTGTTGTTGCACTGCTGCAAAGGGGAAACAGATTGGGTTGCCATCTTAAACACACTTAACGAGTTGGGTCCTCCTTTTACAACCTGTCAAGGATATGCCTAATTTATTTGCCAGTTAATTAGGCAATATTACTCATACGCCACCGACACAACACCCCAAGTCATTGAAACTGCCGTTGCGCTGTTCATTAAAATGGCAAAACGAACGAGCATAATTCTCAAATTAAAATTCAAAAGTTTGCCAAGCCAAAATAATGAACTCGCTACCCAATCTGTTGCCAATAGTCAAAAAGTCATAAATTTCCAATGCAACAACAGCAACAACAAAGGAGAGCCAACGAAATGAAACGTTTGGAAAAGTGTTGAAAGGAACGGGGCAAGAAAATTTGTCGTTTGTCGAGTCGGAAAATTACTCCTGAGCTCAGTCATGCATTGTTGTTAGGGGGGACTGCCAATAATAATAATAATCATAACAGCAGCGGCGGCAGCTTCACGCCAAAAGTGCCAAAAACATTTCAATGATGTGCCGCCGCAATAATTTTCAAATTTTCATTTGCCATTGCGCCACGGTCGGAAAACACAACACAGATGTTGCCCTTTCGGAAGGGGGCTGCCACACACACACACACACAACTCCAATTGCCATCCCCAAAGTCAGCTGCACACAATTGAAAAGCGATTTTTCTTATTGTCGACTTTTGTAAATTATGTGCCAGTATTTGGTCTTGGGGTTCGATTTCGGCTTTAGCATTTCGTTTTCTTTTGTAACGGATTTCTATGCTGTTTGCTGAGTTGCAATATAACGCATAATTATGCTTGGCCCTGGCGCCTCGATAATTGGTTTGTTATGCAAGTTGACTTGGGTCAATAGTTTATTTTTAAGGCCAACTGCTTGGCCTTCTCAACTGGCTTTGGGCAATCGTTGTAGATACGAGGTGTGTCCAAAGGAAAAGGTGAATTTTCGCGGGCTGTATACATTCGATTAGATATATTTGCTTTTTGTTATATTCGGACACATATGTTTATCATATGTTTGCACTAGCAGCCAATTTCGATTAGTAGTTGGTTTTTGATAACTGAAAAGGTTAGCCACGTTTTTGTGTGCTCTTCGATTTTTGACTAAATTTTGAGCAAAAGCAACGTCGCATTTGTATCGCTCAGGAGTTGTTGAATGACGTTAACGACGATCCGGGTTTGCTCAAACTTGCCGCATATCGATTGATACATATTATTGAAACTACAGCTATTCAATAATAGCAAATTAGACTTGATTATTATTAAACTGTAAGATTACTGTGCAATACAGTCGACCTAATTGTATCTCCTTAGTTGCCATCACTTTGAAATAATTAGTCACAGGAAATTTAGCGCGATTCTGAACCAAATTATCACTTTTCTAATGGTCTGGCAACCCTTTAACCAACGAAACAGGACTATCGATTGATAAATGCCTATCGAACTGGTCGGAGTTTCATGATGTGGAATTCTGAACACGAATACTTTACGTTTTACTTTTCGTTTTCCTAGCCGCAAAGAAGTAGGAGGTGTTCAGCAATTTAATTATTTGTTAATAGTCTAACAATTCAGACGATTGTTTCAAGGTACCAAAATATTTTATCTTTTTAAATATCAAAAAAGCATTTACTTTTTATTTCACCAGCCACAAGGCAAATCGTTTGAAACCGCAAAATTCGTTCATTTTACTTTTACCAGAACACGAAACAACTCCACTTTCGAAATATTTTTGTGGAAGTGGAATTGAGAACAAGGCTGATCATTTCCAAAAAAATTGTTCCCAAAAGAAGTTCATATTTCTTTAAATGAATGTAAAATAAAGTAAAATGGCTTGTCTAGTTGACACAGCCCCAAGGGCCAACGTTTCGTTCAATCTCTTGGTTGTGCGCTTCCGTGACTAATTTTCGCGCAGAAAGGACCCAGTTAACGCGAATGAACGGCAGTTTGGAAGCTTTGCAATACAAACTGTCGCCCGAGAGGGGTGACGGAGTTTTTACACTTGGCGAGATGTAGCTTCGGAAAGATTTATTTATCTATTTATGTTGAGTTGTCAAAAGAAAATAAAAGAACAAAGAGAAATTTCTTCTCCAACAGGTCTCCAGAAGGTCTCGGCAACAGATAGACTTAGGAAGCAAACCTGATACTGGTCTTAATTTATACAAACTTATTTGGGTGTGGAAGACTAGGGTAAAATCACTACATCTGAATCAAGTAATTGGGAATAAAAACACTTTCTACAATGAAGCTGGCTTAAGGTCACACCCGTTATTTCCTTTCTTGTTTTTGTCTGATGTTTTTGTTGGACTACTTCAAATCACATATTTGGTGCCCACCGATGTTTCGAACCAGCGAAGGGCACGCACTTACTCTTTTTGCTCCCATTGCTCCCAAGAGTTATTTTATGACAGTTGGCGCCACGCCGACGCATTAAAATTTACCTCGTCATCACACACAAGCTAGATGAATTCGAAGCGAAAACAACATCAAATCTATTGCGTATCGGGGTGGCGAAATGACCGTGGGCTCGACAGAGACGACTGCAAAAATCAAATACATGCTGACAGAAGATATTGGCTGACGTTTTTTTAAGAATTGCGGGGGTTGGTGGGGGTGCATTGCGAAAATCCAAGCCCGACTATAAAATACTCTCTAACTCTACAGGAACACAACGGCAATGGAACATCTCATCTGGATGTAATTTTTCCGATCTTTCTTTACAATATAAGTTTGAGCAAGAAGTGGGTTAGGACTATGAGAGGATGCATGTACCAACAAATCAATGGGAGTATAAATGTTCGCAGAGTTTCAGCAGTGAAATTCGTCATTCAAGCAGTCTGTCTGTCGGTAGCGACCGAGTAAAAAGCAAAAATAAATAATTATTGAAAGATTTCTGTCCGTTCTCTATACATAAATCAGTATACAAATATTTTCTCAGCTGCCAGTGGCACCTTTTCTGTTCACACTACCAACCTTTGGTTTATATTTATTCCACTTGGTTTGTTAAATTTCAGATTGATATCATTGTGTCTTGATAACAGTCTTGGATAAGTTCCTTAAACGTTCGAAACGAAATTAGTTTCAGAAAAAAAATCAACTAAAAAATGAGCTTTTTGATTGAATTTGGCATTTGGTCTGGTAACAAAAGCAACACAATCACTCAAAAGACTCTTCACTCTTTGAATGCTCACAAAGGCCTAGAAAATATTTCGTTTTTTTTTTTAACAGAAGCCGTTCAGAGTGTAGCAAAATTCAGTTAGCAATTAAAACGCCAGGCAAACGGCTCTTGAAGTTGTACAAAACCAATCAAAAAATACCATATCAATGCAGGGTCAGGGGAAACTGTGGCCAAAACTGATAATGGCAAAAGTTCAGGGCAGAAAAACACACTCACACACAGAGAAAGGTAATAAGAGAAAAGCCAAAACCTGCCTCAGTGGAAACCTTTTTGCCATTTTTATCCAGGGTTGACACCCATTCGAACGGGGCTTTAGAATATTCCACAGAAAAACCTGTGTGAAAGCGAAACTGCCAGAACGAGAGCATGAAACGTGCACACAAACAAATTAGCAGAAGGAGCAGCAACCGAAAAAAAAACACAAAAAAAACAAGCTCAAATAAAGCCATGTGGGCGGAGGGGGTCGACATTCGACGGGCGGCATCTAGGCGTGGGCGTACAGTAACTGGGGACTGTTGCAAATGTGCCAAAGTTAATTAAGATCGAAATCAATATTGGCCCTTTAGCTAAAAGCATCAAACAATCCCAACATGGCCAGGCGTCCAGTCCATTTCTAATGCGCCCGCCGGCTCCAGCAACGTGCCACAGCTTCACATCAGCAGCAACAACAACAACTACAGCCGAAGGAAAAGTGTCAAAGTGTGCCGAGCAAAACTTCTGACTGCTAACGAAATAATTTAAGATATTTTGTGTTTGCTAATTCGAATGCTACGTAACTTGGGACTGGTTAACGCATTGGCGCATCTTTGATTTGGAGTCTGAAATTGGAATTGGACCGAGTGCCCCAACTCAACTATGTAATTTAATTTGACTAAACTTTGGTGCTTTTATGTTGGCCAGACCCACCCACACTTTCACTTCCACACACATGAGGCACAAGTATTACATATTTGCTGGTCAAATGGAATGTCTTTAAGCCCGACCCGCGCTCCTTTTGCCCTTTGTAATTAAATAAATAAGTTTTCTTGCCAAAAGTGCTAAACTTTTTGATACAAAACTTTGCTATTGTCTCGATGCATAGAGTAAATATTTCATGAAATGCAACTTCAAGCAAATTAGGCATATTGCGATCTTTACAACAGCGACTCTGTTATGGTACCTTTATATAAATATTTATTATTTAGAAAACTGTTCTTCACATGAGACATGTAGGTTTTCTAAATAAACGTTCAGGATTTCAAAAGCTGAATGCTACATTTAGAAAGTCTACACTAAACGTGTTGGTGATCCCAATCTCTTATCGTCGCTAGTCGCTTCCCTTTCTAAACGTGATTTTCGGCATTGCCGTGCGAGTGGTTGATAGTCGTATGGGCTAAGATGCGGGCAATTGTGTCTTATTTCCCGAGACAAGGTAAGTGAGTTGTGAGTTCGAGTCCGAGGCAAGGTAAGTGAAAAAATGAATTAAATTGTAGTTGTACGTTTTTCATAAGGAAGACATTGTTTCTTGTGATGCTTCCTTCCATTCCTCCTTCCATTACCCCACACTCCCTGTGTAATGAGTGTAGTTAAATGTAAAATGGTTTGACACAGCCCCAAAGGGCCAAAGCAGAGCCTCTCTCAATCTCTTGGCTTGTGCGCTTTTAATTTTCGCGCAAGAGAAAGGGACCTCTACAGTTCAACGCCGAAGCCGATCGGCAGTTTGAGAATCTTTCCATGGCTAATTACTACAAAGCTGGCGCCAACAGCAGAGAGGGGTGACCGGGTTTAAAGTTTATTCAAAAAAAAAACTTTTTCATTAGATGTTCCGAGGCGGGATCGAACCCACGACCTCTTGCACAGCGGTCGCGCACACTAGCCGCTGAGCCACCCGGCCAGCTGAATTTTTATAGTGGTTGGTCTCCTAAATTTGGCGTGTAGAAAAGCTGCATTCCGCATGTAGAAATGAGAAACGTTAAAGCTACAAAAACATATTAAGTGGATTGTTTTCTCTGTGCGACACCAGCTTTATAAACTTGCACCCTTGCTGCCTTAGCTTAAAATATAGTATGACAAAAGTTCTATGATTCAATTCTAGCTCAACTCTCAGCTCTGCCACCCTATTCAAACCCATTTACGTGCACCACTCGTGATTCGCTCCGGCAACTGGCATACAAATGCAACCGCCACAAACTGGGAATGTATGGCTTATAATTATGGGGCAAACTGGCGCATGCAGCTGGCATGGCAGCCACATATTAATTTTATTATGACGCCATTAATGCTTGTCGATGCATAAAATTATAGATGCGCTCTTTAGATAGCGCTAATTAAATAATTAAATATGCTTTGGGTCATTGCCAGTCGGGCGATTTATGAGTGCAATCGATCAGGCGCGACAATTATGCAATTCATCCCGGCCAGAAGGCAGCAGCTGTGCCAAAATGCTAAATACTCGGAATTCTGTATTGCAAAATAAATGAATAAACATAAACCATAAGTCCACACTAAGTCCCAACTAAATCCCAAACCATGCTCGTGCAGCTCCTTGCCCTCGCCCTTGCCGGTGCATCTTGTCCAGTCAGCGCTCAAATGAGAAAATAATGCTGCAAAGTAATTCATTAGCATGGAACGTGAACGGGGGCTGAGCTAATCTTACCTTGGGATCCGCCTCCTTCCAGCAGCGATGCAGCCAAAAGGCGCGCTCGCATTTCGTATCGCCCTTGGGATACAAGCAGCGTTTACCCATGTTCACCGCAATGTCGTGCATCGAGTCGGGCAAACGATCCAGCAGCTTCTCCAGATGCACTTCCCCATCCTCGTGCAGCACATCTGTCTCATCAAAGACACAGTACATATAGCATTTGAGCTTTTCATCCTCGTGAACGTCACCATCGCTAAACTCCTTAATTGCCCCTGGACACGATACACAAATACAGTGACAGATGACGTTTTTTGCTTATTTGAATTGGGGGAGGTGGGTAGGAGGGTTGCCTTTTATATTTGAAGTTCAAATGTGGAAGAACAATAGGTTGGCATTGAAATGTTCTCAATTATAATAAAAATAGTCCAGAAAAAGTTCAGAATTAGTTATAAAATCCCCACCCATAATAGCCTAAATGTTGCCATAATCTTGAAGTCCCTGGAAAGTATCTTAAATACGTTGCACAGTGATTCAGATGCGCCCCGCGTCTTGAATTTTTATGGGAGCTATACATACTTGGTAGAAATATGGAATATCAAAAAATATACATCAATTTTCGTGGAGGAGTGGAAAATTTTAATTGTTTAAAAATTGCCCTAAACCTTGACCGAATAAGTTCTACTTTTGAAAGACCAGCTGAGTAACATATTATGTATTCTTCAACCAAAAATCAGCACCTTAGTTTTAAAGTTATGGCTTGCAGGAGCTTTAAAATAAACTGTACTTAACACGAAAGTCGGCATCTTAGCGATGTCGATTATCGACCTCACGTGAGACTTCGCGATAAATCTCAGTGAAGAATGCAGACATAAGGCTCAGCATTCAGATCGCAAAATCCATGGCAGAGTTTTTCCGAGAACGTCGCGCCTGTTTTGTGAACTTTAATTAACGAACAGACGAATGGACCGTCGTTTTTTCCTCATTGTAGCTATTTATATAGCTACTTTGAAACCTGTTATTGCTATTTCTAACTATTGATCTAGCTAGCTTAGGTCCTGAAGAGTTAGCAACATTGGAAGTGTTCAGATGATCTCAGCCTGGCCTGCCGCTTAACTTGCTCACCGCGCCGGGATTAGCAAATTGCTACCGTCGATTGCTCGCCTGTTTTGACGTTTCGGCAACTTTCCGATCCGTTTTCAGGCATATTTTAGAAAACCACAAAATTCACCTTTTAAAGTTAGAGCGGTTCCCTTCGATCTACGCCTCCTATGCTCTCCTAGGTTATCAACTATCTGAATGCTAAATATCAGCCCAATCCGTTCTGCCATATCTGCGTGAGGAACAGCCATATTAACCGACAGAAATTCCAGAAATCGAGGTTGTAATTCTGGTGAAGTAAGTGGCTTTATAAGTGGCCGCTTTCTTCACTGATTTCGAATTTGTACCGTTTTAAAGGTTCCGTGAACGGTGTCAAAGAACACAAAGTCAAGCACTGTTGACTATTGTTGGCAGATGCGTGCTAAGTGACGGCAATGTTTCTGGTTCCTGGTAACTTTTTATGCTCTATACCAGAGGTATACAGAGTATATTAAGTTTGTGCAAAAGTATGTAACAGTCAGAAGAAATCATCTCCGAACACATAAGGTATATATATTCTTGATCAGCATCAACAGCTGAGTCGATCTAGCCATCTCAGAGATGGTAAGTGATAGAGGTTTGAAATGTATGGGACATAGGCTTTTTGTACTTGCAGGCAGATGAAGTTTATTTTCAACTTTTGCCACGCCCCCTCCCGCCCCCGCAAATTGGAAAAAACTTCACATCTCCCACAAATTTATAGATAGAAGGTTCGTTCCTTCTGAACATATGTAGTAATCAAGATTATAATCATAAGGATCGGATAAACGATACTCAAGTTATAAACCAAACAAAGTTCGCTGCAGCAGGACACATGAGACATGCCCAGTCGGATTTGGCAGAACGTGGTTCCCAAAAGAATGCCTTCTGGCACACTTCTTTTTACAAGGAAGAATGCACTACCAACTTTTGCAGTATGATAGAAGGCATATAGTCTGTATGAAAACTGATGCACGTTCCCTTTTGCCGTGGGTTAGAAGCGAAGAAGTCTGTACAACATGCAAACGTCCCTTCTAATGGCACACAAGCAGCACCCGTGCTATTGGAATCCAAAATGCGAACGATCGTTCGTTTTTTGCAAACATGCTCTTTTTGCTTGAAATCTAAAATCCCTTCTAATGGCACGCATACAGCATGGAGCAGTGAGAGCCGAGCGTTCTTCCGAAGCTAACGTCGCTTCTAATAGAACAGTTCCTGCTGCGTTTCGCCCCTGTACAAAAGCGAATGGAAGATTGCAGGTTTTTGCAACTACTTTTTAGTGGCAAAAGTTGTATACGGGATGTGCTTTTGGCATGCAGTCAAGTCCGACTGGGGTGGTGCCCAAACCTACACAATCAAGCTTTGCACTTGTGTGCGTAGCAGAGAAACACGGAGTAAATGTCATAACAACCCAGCGGCGCACAGCTACCCAGCGGCGTAAATTCACATTATGGAATCGAGCTCCTTCTTAACATTTCGTTGGCTGGGGGCCAGACAGAATCGATTACAACTCAGATTACTTTTACATTAGCATGGCTGCTTTGTGGACTGCCTGCTTACGAAACCTCATTATAGCCGAAAGCTTTTCGCAGCTCCATTACAATTCCATATACTTTTCTATGAATTGTAATCGACGGTGTGGCCGGACCAGCCACTAAATTACACACAATTTTAAAATAGTATGCGCTAAAGTAATGCTGATACTTTACGACTCAATGTACTATTGAGCAGAAGGTATATAGGTTGGTAGTGCGTAATGCTCCTTAAACATGCTAATGTAAAACTGATCTGGGCTGTAATCGATTCTGTCTGGCCCCCAGCCTGGGAAGTGTTAAGGAGGTGCTCGATTCCGTAATGTGAATTTGGGCCGCTGAGCGGGCTATTTATAGAACACACGTATTCTTTCTCTTTATGCGTGTGTCTTCTGCGACGCCGGCAAAATACTGTTATCCCATGGCTTTTGCCATTTTGGGCACCACTGGTCTAGGAGGTTCAGGGCAGTACCCGAGTACACCGAACAGAACCTTGCTTTGGCCAAAAAGTGCTAGTGCATCCACTATTGGTAACCTCGGTGTACAAATTGCACTAAGTTGACTTAATGACTTTTGATCAGAGCTCGCAAGAAGTGGTCCCTTTTTGCAGAAAGTCCCAAAAAGAACTGTTGCTCGCAGACACAATTGAAAACGGGATCAAAAAGACACTTTAAACCTGTTTTTACTCAGCGTGCTCTTTGGTCAATCAGTGAGAGCTTCTTGTCACTCTCTTTATGACGCGCTCACTCGAGACACTTGAAATCGGTGAGAGTGCTTTGTGCAGTATGTGTTGCGCGTTCGCTTTAGTTGTGTTATTTCGAACGCATAGATTAACGTCCCAGCAAGTGACCATTTCTCTCTCTCTCACTCTTTCACGCTTTGCCTCTGATAAAATAAAGCAACAACAAAGAACTAACGAAACAACAACAAAAAAGACTCTTTGTGCTTTAACGCAAATCGTTTTGCTCAGTTGCCGAGGCCGTTGGGAGCGCCAAGCAAAAATATCCCAGTCAAACTGTTGTCGCAAGAGCGCTTCGTGTGTTCTCTCACCGATCAGCATAAAACAGAAACAGAGAGACACAAATTTAAGTGTTCTGTTCAGAGATAAACGAGTCTGTCTCATTTTTCTGTTAACTCAGTGAGCAACACTTGAAATTTTGGTTGAGCATATTTTGGGAGCTCAGCTTTTGATATATTTTTGTAAAATATGGAAACCAGCGTATATACATAGAAGACACTACGGGAGTAGGTTCCCAACATAGGAATCAGCAAAAGATACCGGCACGCTCTGTTGTGCCCTAAAACACAAGCAGAACTGAAAATGTTTTTGTGTAACTCCATTCATTGTTCTTTTTGCAGCCAACCTCGAAATGTTGAGCAATTTTATAGATTAAGCTTACGTTACAAAAAAGGCAACCCTCCTGGTGTGCATTGGGAAATTAAAGCACTGTTTCAATTTGCTTACCTTCGGTGACACCTGTCTTCTTTACACAACTATCATGGACGGGCGCCAGTTCCTTCAGCATCTCGGGCGGTGGATACTTGTTGAGAATTTGACTTTTAGCATTTTCATGTAATATTTTAATGCGATCAAACTTACAGCTTCATCTCGACGCAATTCCCCAAAACACAATCCGCAAAATAGTAGCAAAATGCCAAAAATATTGACAGACCAATGCATCGTCTGTAGCGAGAGCTTACACGTGACCACAATATGGGGAGTAGAAAGGAAGCGTAAGCAGGATTTAAATTCGATTGCACGGTTTATGGAAGTCCACATAGAACTGCGTGGCAGCTTAACGAGCTGACTTTTTATAAGTCAGCTTCAGCCAGTCAAGTGGGGATGGTACAGGACTGTCAAAGTGGGCTACAATTTGTCAATCAAACCAAGGCGCTAAAATGCATAACCCGAAAAAAAACACACACAATAACACTCATAATGGCCGCTTGGCAACAAGTTAATAAACAATAACAACACGCGCAAAGCCATTAAAAATAATGTGCCCCGCCCCCCCTACCAAGTCTGAGCACCATCATTTGTCGCACACGAAACGCGTTAATTACGGCCATTGCAGTTTTTGCTCTCACATTTTGCCCATTTGCTCCCATCCCACAGCATTCATTAATTATTATGCAAGCTAAGCGCCTGGCAAAAGTTTTTGGACAGGGCCTCACATACTTTGACATGCAAGCGCAAAGTGTCAAATTAATTTTTAATAGCCCCCCCACAGCCAGACCACTCCACCCCCACCACCACCACCAACACTTGAGTGTTGCCAAATAATAGATTTAAATGAGAACGAGGCGAAGGCAAAATGCGTGCATTGTAATTAAAGTTTGGTAGTTTGAGGCTGGGTCAGTGTTGGCAGCTGCCCGAAATTGAATGCAAATTGCCACACAAAAGGCCAACCAAGTTGAACTCCCATTCATCCCCATCCCCATTCAGGTTGCTGTGTTGACTTGGGCTTAGTTGGTTGTGTCATCGACCGTTTTGGCCATAATTATGCACTTTAATGCAACGTCATCGTCAGCCAGTAATGTATTGACATCTGACACTTGCAAATTAAACGCTTGCAGGCAACAACAGAAGCAGCAACACAATTTATTGACACCTTATTTGAGCCACCCCCGCCAATCAACCCCTCTCCTCACTAGGCAAAAGGGGGACAACTCGTTTGCGGTTTGCACATGCAATTTACATGCGTAATTTTTTGGGCTGGCCAACATGAAAAGTTGCCGACCGCAGGAGTGCATCAGCAGCATCAGCACTAGCAGGCAACAGCAACAGCAGCAGCAGCAATAGCGAACATGACAGCTGGACGACAACTTCGTTAAACGAACTGACAAAGTGTTCCTTTTCGAGTTCTAAAAACACATACAGGCCTTTTCCCGTTTTCGGTTTCGAAAGTTTCCTAAGAGTCAGTGGAATGAATCGTAAATGCAATTTTTCTTGGCAACGGAGATTCTTTCCGTTTTGCAAATATTTTTATTGAAAAACGTTATATTTTTTTTGAAGTGTTCATTTATATCGTGTTACAAAATTTTAAAACCATTTTTTTATGCTATTCCCTCGGAATTGCGCGTAAGGAATGAAGATAATCCAAATGAAACCAATTTTCCAATTCGGCATACGAGTGCTTCTTTGCATTTTGGCAAAATTATTTTTACTGTAAACATCGATTTCTTCACCGGACCGGAACACCAAAAGAAAACAATTCTGCGATCGTTTTTTTTAATTCCACTCGGGCAAGTACGGCCTGTTAAGAGAGAGCATTGGGTAACAAAAAAGCTGATTTTGAAGATTTTTTTTGGATACGATTATCTGGGAACTGTCCACTGTTTCGACTTTTCCATGGTCTCTGGTGCGAAATGATGGATCCAAATATCACAGCAATTCTAAAACAGCGAAAAAATGTTAAAAACATATACTAAAACTCTGCAGAAGTTTCAGTCTGGTGGTTCGTAACCATTGTAAAGTCCAAGGTTCAGTTTGTGGACTGGTTCCAGGAATCCCTGAAGCCGAGGTTTTGGTTCGAACCTTGGTTTGCTTGAACAATTAAGAACAGTTCGACTTTCTTAAGCTCAATTTAAGCAACCTGATTGCTCAGCTCAGCTCTACAGACCTGAGTTTCAAAAAAACTCAGCTGAGCAACTCAGTTCAGCATTTTCACATACCTGAGAAGCTTAGTTGAGTCAGTTACAAAACCTATGGTTCATTGATAGTGCTGTCAGTTCAATGTGAGCCGGTTCTTCTACACCTTATCGCTCAGTTGAATAGGTCACGGGTGTTTACACGGGCTCACAGATACTCAGACGAAAACTTACCTGAGAGATCAGGTCACGTGAATAGGGCTTTAGCTGAGACTTACAATTTCTGAGAACAGCTTATTTTTAGTTACAACGCATTATATCTTCCTCGAGCTGTTCATCTATTTATAGGGAAGATGGGGAGTTGTGATCGTAGTATTGCTTTTCGAAGATAACTTCGGAAAAAATGCATATTTTTTCTTTCTGTAAACTGTGTATATAAGTTAAAACAGGGGTGGGCACGATATCTTATTTTGAGAGCAGCCCAACAACAACAAAAAACAACCCCTATTACCGATGCTCGAATCCACCAGCCAGCCAGACACTCCCTATATTTGTTTTTGCTGCCGCGCACACCCATGGCGCCAGGCTTCGATGCGCAAAAGATTTGTTGTTGTTTTCGCTTCAAAGCTGTCTGTTGCGAATCATAGCAAAATTCTCTTCGGAAGGGAAAACCGACTTTTAGACAAAGTGGCTCACAACACCCAACACATCACTTTTTATTTGATTGCCTCCACAAACCCAGTAATTTTCAAAAATTCATATTTCGGTCAAAACGGCAATTGACCAAAGATTTTTCTTTCATACTTACTTTTAGAATTCCGAAAAATGTTTTGAGTAATATTCACAAGTCAAAAATGGAGTTTAAGTTTGAAAAAGAATCGAGTTCTGGCACACTAACTTAAGCAAATGTTGACTGATCGGTTGCTGGTCAAAAGTTACGTAATATCAGTGTTTTAATTGCTTCAGTCAAAGCAGCAAAAGTATCAACATTTTTTGTACAGCTGGAACTGTTTTCAACTGTTCAATATGAATTGTAGCTTCTGCCTTTGCTTTTGAGAAAAGTCAGAAGTCGCTGTCGAAGCAAGAAAAAAACTGATTTCTGTGAAAAAGCGCAGCACACCAGCAGTCGTCGGTTCACAATTTCAGCAGCAGCAGCAGCAAGAGTCCTGCTTTTGCAAGCGCCGACAGCAGCCCCTTTGCTTGCCACTGTTTTTGATTATTAATACGAATACTAATACTATATTTGTATGTATTTGATCGTTCGCGCTTACACTAGCGCTCAAGGCATACATAACAAGGTAGCCGCACTCGCTCTCTCGCCATCTTTGCTCGCTCCTTAAATGTCAGTTTGTAAGCCAGCGATGTTCAAGAAGAGCGAGGCCAAAAAGTGTGAGTGTATTGGTGTGCGATAGTTAAGCGACACAGCCCAGCTTTGAACTGCCCTGCTCGACGTCTGGGCTTCGAATGCAAGCAAAGAGAGCGCTGCTTACGCTCATATGCCCGACTTCGGTATGCGCTCGGCTCGTGTGCTTGTGAATAGCCGATTGCGCTCGGCCCCTGTGGGCTATGGAGGATTATCGCTGTTGTAAACACACAGACTAGTTCTATCTGGTCTGTGGTGAGCAACATTTGTAGGGGAAGAATCTTCGCGGAGGAATTTTTTGTGTTCGGCCTCTTAATTTTGTTTGACACAAGCGCTCTCTCGCTCTTGCTATCTTATATTTATAAGAGGCTGTGAGATAGCAAGTGCGGCTGCCTTGTTAAGTATACCTTGCTGGCGCTCACTCTCCCACTCTCTCTCTCGCTCTTTTGTTATAATGTTGTTGGTGGCATATTTAATTTGTCGACTGGTGCTGCTGACCGAAAGTGACGAACAACTTCAGCCTCGCCTGCGCTTCGTCCGAAAAAAGTTTAGCTTTCATGGTTTAGCTTCATGGGCAAAATTCCGATTTTTATATTACGTTTTTGCAAAAGTATGTAACAGCCATTAGAAAGAATTTCCGACCCCATAAAGTATATATATTCTTGATCAGCATCAACAGCCGAGTCGATAAAGCCATGCCCGTCTGTCCGTCCGTCCGTCTGTCTGTCTGTATGAACGCAGGGATCTCAGAGATGGTAAGAGATAGAGGTTTGACATGTGTTGGACATGGAAAGAACGTCATATCTCCCACACTTTGATAAATAGGAGGTTCGGTTTTTATACTCTGTACCAAAGGTACATAGAGTTTAATAAGTTTGTGCAAAAGCCAAGTCCGTCTGTCCGTCTGTCTGTCCGTATGAACGCACAGATCTCAGAGATGGTAAGAGATAGAGGTTTGACATGAATGGGACTTATACTTCTTATAATTGCAGGCAGATCAAGTTTATTTTTAATTTTTGCCACGCCCCCTCCCGCCCCCGCAAATTGGAAAAAACGTCATATCTCCCACAGTTTTATAGATAGAAGGTTCGTTTCTTCTGGACACATATAGTAATTAGGATTAATAATCGATCCGCCAAAAGAATGGTAGAGATCGGATGAACGGTTGTCGAGTTATAAGGAAAACAAACAATTATGGACAGCACCGGTCGCAACGGTGATGGGCAGCACTTCACAGGTACAGAGTATACTAAAGTCGGGATTGACCGACTTTCTCTCTTGTTTTATGTTCTAAACTTTCTGTCACCTTTAAATTGGGAACCTAATTGGTTACTTTAAGTAAGTGTAACTAGTGTTTTGGGTCTGATTATGGGAGAGTTGATTTGTAATGATATAAGATATGTTTAGTGTATTGTTTCTGTCTGGTGTAAAGAAGGTGTAGTGGTTACTAGGGTATTTGTATGTTCGAAAGTTATCTGGCGAATAGCTTCTTGAGGCGTCGTTTTACTCTACTTTGTGCCTTCCTTCGTTTACTTCTTGAGTTCTCCACGTAATTGGTGGGTGGTCGTGTGAGAAGGCATATTCCAACCTAATACAACATTTGAATAGTCGTTGAGAAACAAAGGCATTATTAAACGGTATAGTGTAATCACTCACCTGAAGAAGCTTCACTTTTTGTAGACCATAGCCTGCGATACTCCACATTACGTAATTATAACACAAAGGACAAAAACCAGCGAAGCATTACACTGTTCAACGCTTACTTCGGACATTGCAATTAGGATTAGAAAATTTACGATTGAATGCATTTAATTAACATAAGCGCATTATTATGTCATCGTTCCCTTTTTCAGTGTATCGACCAATTTCATTGTATTGTTTTGGCGTATAATCAATTGATTACAATTCGTGGTTCAGCATTGTATTCTTAAGTACCTACAAAATGCCGGCATTGTGTTTCAGAGTGCACCTTATGTTTGTCCGCTTAAAGCCTTTAAGCTTAGCACCACTCCTCTCTCAGTGTACCGTGTATGAGGCAGCAAAAAAGGTTTTGCCAGATGACACGACTCTATCACGAAATCCTGGCAGCATAGTTAGTGCTTAGTAGCGCAGACAATACTTTTTTTGACAGTTGTAGACGCGACGAATTGAATCGGTCAGTGCACGCTGATGGCAGTTCATTAATCCGAAAGTTAGTTTCATTAAAAGAAATTGCTGCCATATCGGAAAACACCCCCCACTTCACTACCCCCATTTCAAACTGTAATTTCCACCATATTTCATTAACAAAGAAACTAAAATTAATCGCCCATTTAAATTTCTTCAAGTGCATAATTTGTCCATTCCACACATTTGTTGCTAACCATTCTGTGCGAGAGTGTGTGTGTGTGTGAGTGTCCTTTTGTGACTGTTGTGCTGTTAGCCATAATCGATTTACTGATGCTCAGGTTTTTGTCTCCATTCTACGCATCTCATCAACTGCCCTCAGCTCCGAGTGGCACCGGCTCCAGTGAATTATAATTAATGATTGCGGCTTCAGTGGCGGCTTAGCATTAGAAATTTATAGCGGGCCACTTGGAAATTGCTGGGGCACAATAAATTTAAATTAGCACTACGCAAACAAATACACACAATAAATTACCGGGGCAAGGTCAGCTGGCAAAAGGGCCGAGCGCTTAATTTGCTGGCAGCATTTAATATTTTATTGTTCATTATGATTATTTATGAGCGGGCAATTCTGACTTACTTAGTGTTTATGTCGGCGCTCAAAGCCGGTCAAAGCGCAACGCAACTTGCATCATTAACATATTCACAGTCTATTAATTTCGAGAGGACGCGTTGTAGTCGCCATTGCACTTCAGCTGCAGCTACAGCGTCGTTTCGCCAGCTCACTCTCTGGGCACATAATTAGAAAGTTTTGCACTTAAACGCAAGTTGAGCATGCGGGGCACTCGAATGAAAGCATTAAGCCAAAGTGCAGGCCAAGCAAGCACACATTTGAAACTGTGCTCTAATAGCCGTATATGAACTGGAACTGTGCTCTGGTCTGCTCGACCAAGGATGTGGACGGTACAATACATTGGAATTCAATGCTATTGACAGAGTCAAATCGAGTTGATGATCTTGGGCTTTCGAAAGTACACAAAAGCCATTTCAGTTCCAAATACAATCTCGAGGAGAGATTCAAGCCGTTGAAAAGTTCACATGTAAGCCACGGAGTCCACTCGAAGGAGGCAGCTGCAGTTTGTGTCTTAAAAGTGAAGCATTTCTATATGCTTCAGTCCCTGATAAATAGATGGACGATCAGTAATGCAGTAACGTCACACGTCATTCTCTTGGCTGCCAATCAACGGCTTTGGATTCCGTCAAGGAATGTTAGCTCAATGGAACGTCACCTGCGCTACCTGTCTTAAAGCGTTTTGCCGATGGCCTTTTGGTGAGGCACCTGTTGCTGTCCTTTAGCGCTACCCAGGCATCCTTGCATTCCATTACTTTCAATAAATATATTTAATTATGAATATGGGCTTAGCGACCTGTTTAGATTTTAGTCAAAATGAATGTTAGCAGGCTCAAGGTTGAGGTTTGATTATAGTTCAATAATCAACCAGAAAATTCAACAGAGAATACATATGAACATGAACAGTAGCTGTGGCTGTGCAGACGGCCGTTTCGGCTGCCGCCATGGCAAAGCCATCGTCAGTACACTTTTAGTTGCTGTCACACCAACAAGCCATTTGCAAATCCTATTTATATTACCCAGTCGGCAAATAACGAGTTGAGAATTCCAAGAGCACAAATAGCACGAAATTTCAACTAGCTTTAAGCTCCGCTGTTTAGGGTAGCTGCATTGGCGTTGAAGGTTGTTCAATGTATCTCTGTTGTTTGTGGCCACTATTTTTAATTACTGAGAAATTCGTCTCGTTTCGCAGCCGAAACGGCCGTCTACACAGCCACAGCTACTGTTCATGTTCATATGTATTCTTTGTTGAATTTTCTGGTTGATTATTCAACTATAATCAAACCTCGACCTTGAGCCTGCTAACATTTACTTTGACTAAATTTAATAATAATTATTATTTCAATATGTTGCGGCATTTCTTACCGCCTTAGGCAAGCTTTTTACTGATCCACAATTAGGCCGTGTGGACTGCGTTGGAGTCGGAGTCGCACTCCTCGCTCTTAACTTTTTCAGAACCGAACCCGTACCCGAACCGGATCAAACATATTTTTCCCGGCCAGGTCACGAAACCGCGTTGTTGTTCAAACTTATTTAAATAGTTTTTTTTTAAATAACAAAATCTCCTGATTGTATACAATTTGCATGCAAACGATTTTGGTCATCGCCTCAGACGAACTGGGCGCTTGCCTGCACACTAAAAGCTTTATAAGACCATAGGAGGGCCACACACACATACAAAGGCGAATGTCTGTTTTAGGCTATCTTCCTTGTATTTTTGCTCGCATGCTGCTTTGGAATTCCCAAACACGCGGGCATGAAGAGACTGCTCTTTTGATAGACATTTTAGGCAGAAGAGCGCTGATGTGTGATCGGTATAATTTGGCGAATTTCTTCAACTCGGAACCTTCCCCGGAAAATTTCGCGGTTTTTTCACCATTTTCCGCTCATTTCTTTAACTTGGAAACCTTTTCAGGGCAAGCGTACAACCAATACCAACCATAATTTTGCTAATTTCGCGGTTTTTGGACCATATTCCGGTCATTTTTCCAACTTACAAACCATCCCGGGCAAGCGGTCAACCATTTCCCAAAGTTTAATCGCAATCGGATGAACCCTTTTATACTCTGTTCCCATTAAAAATGGGAAAAGCGAAAGAAGGAAGGAAACATTTCTGACCCAATATAGTATATATATTCTTGATCAGCATCAACAGGCGAGTCGAATTAGATATGTTCGTCCCTCCGTCTGTCCGTTTGAACGCGTCGATCTCAGAGACTATACAAGATAGAGCCACAAATTATTGCATGTAGGTAGGTGTATACCAGATCCAAAATGAGTTTGTTTCAGACTTGGAAAATTCGACCGTTGATACTGATCAAGAATATATATATTTCATAGGGTCGGAGATATTTAATTCTGGCTGTTAAAACTCTTGCACAAACTTATTATACGTTGTGGACCTGTGGTGAAGATTATAAACATAAAGGGTGATACATACAGTTCAGAAAAATGCATGAAATCTTTATTTGAATCGATAGTACGGTCCATATAGTTTAAAGTTTGAAGATTATTTCATGCAAATGTTGACCGTGACTGCGCCTCAAATGGTCCATCCGCTTAGTCCAATTTTGGCATACTCTTTCCAACATTTCGGCCGGTATCTCACGAATAAATGCTTCAATGTTGTCTTCCAATGCGTCAATTGAAGCGGGCTTGTCTGTATAGACATGAGCTTTAACATAGCCCCACAAAAAATAGTCTAAAGGCGTTAAATCGCACGATCTAGGCGGCCAATTGACCGGTCCCGAACGTGAAATAAAATGTTCACCGAACTCGCCTCTCAATAAGTCCATTGTTGCGCGTGCTGTGTGGCATGTGGCACCGTCTTGTTGAAACCACATGTCATGCAAGTCAAGCTCTTGCATTTTGGGCAAAAAAACTTGGATATCATCTCACGGTAGCGCTCACCAATCACAGTTACGTTACGATTCGCATCATCTTTGAAGAAGTACGGTCCAATGATGCCACCAGCCCATAAACCACACCAAACTGTGACTTTTTCTGGATGCTCTTGCAATGCTTCTGGCTGATTATTCACTCCAAAATCGACAATTCTGCTTATTTACGTACCCATGAAGCCATCGATTAAACTGACCGTAAAATGGAAGAAGCGCGCGATGAACTTTCTTAACAGAGCACGCATTTTGATAATAAAATTCAATAATTTGCAAGCGTTGTTCGTTTGTAAGACCATTCATGGTTAAATTATAGACCAAACTGAAGATGTTTGACAGTGAAACAAAACACGAAACGTGCGTGAGCTGTTTAAACCAGTGTTGCCAAAAAGATAATAGCTAAAAAGTCACCCTTTAGAGAAACTCTTTCGCCCCTTGACCCCCTTAAAAAATCACCAACTTATCCAACTGCCCTCGTAAGTTTTTTTGGTATAAGACTGCTAGGCTTAAGATTGTGCATAGCTTAAGTTCCGCCTTGAGTTATTCACCAAAAATTGTTTTGTGATTTCTTTTTGTTCAGGTTGCAAACTTCTGCTACTATTTTCGCATTCCATTTATAGCCTTTTTAATTAACTTGAGTGTTTGGGTTTGAAAGAAAATCGACTTTAGAAATAATTTTAAATTATTTTGGGCTCTTTCTCAAACGCTTCCTGCACTCCTGGGGTACCGGCTGTATGGGCTATTATTAATAGCTAATTTGTTAATTAAAATCATTTGGCAGCCAATTGTTGTGCCCTAAACGGACGACTTTGATGTGACCTTAAGTAGGCATAATTTGGAGCATAATGCATTGAGTACTGTACTATTTAATTACAATTTCGGAGCTTTCAACTTGAATGGCTGCCCCCCGTCAAAAAATTCAGCAAAAGGCGAGGAACAATTTCTATTGCCTGCTTTTTGGGGGCTGCAGTAGGGAAATATCTTAAAATGCTTGGCAGCGTTTCTCAACCGTTTTTCGCCTTGTTTATTTTTTATTTGTTTTTTTATTTTTCTACTAGTGGCAGCACAAAACTTTTAATTAAACAATTTCTGGCCTGGCAACGCAGGCCAAAAAAAAAAACTTGTAAAGACAAATTGCATTAAAAAATGGGACGTACAAGAGGCGCCACATAAGATGGTCGAGCGTTTAAGTGTAATTAAATTTCTGACTTGCCGCTGTTGTCATGCACATAAATATATAAGACCAGCGAGCGCATAGCTATGACAACAGATGAGCGAGCTTAAAGCCTCTTTGCGAGTTGACAGAAAGTTTTAATAAGGCACAAAAAAGAACAAAAACGAAAACTGAGCAAATAGAAAACGCACTAAGTGCACGAGGGGGCGGCGTTCATTAGAAAACTGCCGGCCAGCCAGCCAGCCAGCTATAATTAAAGTTTACTTTTTGCGCTGTCCGCTGCAGCCTCAACTTTTCGGGGCCAGCTGCAGCGCCCAGATAAAAACTTGCCAGTTGCCAGGTATAGTGGGCACGCTCCACTGTCCACATTACGCACACCCACAACACACAATTGTTTTGCGCTGCTGGGCCCATTAAATTGCCGTCGTTTGCATTTATTTGGTTTCATTTCTGCTCTTTTTTTTGTCTTGTTGTTTGACATTTTAGCATAGAAATTCGAAGGGGTTTGACAGCGGGCGAGCGGAGCGCGTGGGCAAACCCTTTTGATGTACCAACCGCGCTTTTGACTTGCGAAATCAGCACCGCAAAATGCAAAAAAGGCCAACCGCTGGCAAGATGCTCGCCTCGCTTACAGCGAAACAAAAGGCAAACGTAGCCGTTTGCTCGTCTTTTTGTTTGTGGCCGTGTCATTTTTACGGACTAAATTAAAATATCTGGCTGGGGTGCAAAAAAAAAAAAAAAATGGTGGTCTAATTTACATTTGTAAAGCGAAATGCCAGCAGCCCTTTTTTCCGCTGCCTGTGCAGGGGAGTGGAGGTCAGCCAAATCTTAATCACTGTCAAGTTCAAACGCCTCGAGCTCATGAATATCAATGACAACGCCATCGTGGCAGGAGTATCAAATTCGAAAGTGGCCAAGTGGTAAATGATTTTTTTAAAGCACATTTATTTAATCAAAGGGGAAAGAACAACAAAATGGAGTTGATTCGTTTGTGTATTTTACTCTTAATTAATTTTTAATGACATGTCATTTCGCGTATTTATGAGCAATTTAATGCAGCAGCATCAAGTAACCAATTGGTTCACCCGCATGCAGTTGGTTCCAAATTAAAAATAATTTCAATTTGTAAACATTGGTTGTATTGTACATGCACCACTTACATTCAGGCGCACCTGTATATGTATGTGAATGCCACAATTGTTATTGAATGAAACGTAGAGAAGAAGCAATTGAGCATTGAAATTTCTAAGAAAAACAAGCAACGCAGGAAGGGAAATCTGACGAAAGTTTTTATTAACAAAAGCAATCAAGTTTTTACGAATAACTAGCTATGTATGTTCTCTGCATCGATGGGGTACTATGAGTAGTGTGGATGTATTTCTTTTGAGAAATTTTTTAACCAAACTTTGGGAATTGCTTTCCATCTACATACCCGCCCTGCATAAGTTAATTTAAAGTTTCGCTCGACTTTCCCTGCAAAACCCAAGCGCGCGAGTGGTTGATAGTCTTATGGGCTAAGATGCCGGTAGGGATGCCAATCGATAAGCCGATATTTATACCCGTTACTCGTAGAGTAAAAAGGGTACACCAAAGTCGTGCAAATGTATGTAAGTCTCCATTTACACAACGCAGTTTCCTTCATGAAGTTTTTGTTTGTAAGGAAGAGGTGTGGGTGGCAGCAGTTGCAGACAATGAAGTTTTTCGATAGTTTTTCTTTGCCTCATCCCGATAGATTCGATGCAGCGTTGAATTTTACTCGATCGATAACAAGAGTTGATCGAAGAAGCGTGTTGATTAAACGGGCTGAGTTAAAAAATTTCAAAACGTGGAGCAAAGAATTAATTGAGCTACGAGGGCGGTTCCAGAAATAGCCGACCTAACTACTAAAACAGGAAAATTTATCATTTTTTTTATTTTTCAACATAGGATCCTTTTAGGTCGATACACTTTTCCCAGCGATGTTCAATAGCTTCGATACCTTTTTTATAATAAGAACTGTGAAGCTCTTCAAAATAGGCATTAACCGCGGACTCCACCTCTTCATTGTTGCCAAATCTTTTTCCTCCGAGCCATTTTTTCAAGTTTGGAAATAAGAAATAATCAGAGGGAGCTAAGTCTGGCGATTAAGGGGCCTGAGGTAGCAATTCAAATTTTAATTCATTAATTTTAGCCCTTGCAACGGCAGAGGTGTGAACCGGCGTTTTTGTTCTGAAGTCAGCAAACGCGGCACCCATCTTGCGCATAACTTTTTCATGCACTTTTTGAAATGCCAACACATTCAGCTAACTCATGAACTTTCAATCGCCGGTCACTCAATACACATTTTTTAAGTTTGGCCACCATTTTTGAAGTGGTCACCTCATTTGGACGCCCATTACGATGTTCATCTTCGCAGCTCAAGCGACCTCGCTTAATCTCAGCCACCCAATATTTTATTGTTGTAAACGTGGGAGCAGAATTACATAAGGTAGACTCCAGCTCCTTTTTAATATTGGTTGGACTAAGACATTTTATATGAAAGTATTGTATCACATAACGATGCCCAATTTTGTCCATGTTTGCAAATCAATAACAAGCGTTCTCTATTAAAATCGACAAAAAAAAAAAAACTGTGCAAGGTAAAGGCACCAAACTTCAAACTTAAGCTTTTAATAGTCGGTACTTCCCCTTTTTAATATTTTTTGTGAACATTTTCCAACACTACTGTGCTAGGTCGGCCATTTCTGGGATGGCCCTCGTATTGCTGACACACAGCAAACAGCACGAAAATTTGTATAGAGTTCGTCACAGTAGGTACAAAGATCGGGACAAGTGTGCCAAGTCGCTTTTTGATATATATGAAAACTTGAAACAAATGGACCCAAATGTCACTGTTGAAGCAATTAAATCAAAAGTGCATTTATTACGGGGAGAAGTGGTGTTGGTCGAGACGACGTATATGTGCCCAAGCAGTGGTGCTCAAATGGAATTTTTGACTGCCCATGTTCTGATCCGAGCATCATCGTAAGTTCCTGATGTAAGTTCTTAAAACAAACATTTAATTTATCTAAATCCGACTTTGTTCTTTAGCCAAATCATGAAGAGAGAATGAAAACTGCAATGTCTCTGAAAGCATCCAGCAAGAAAGCAGCTCCCCGACAGTGGACTTAAATCGAAATCAGTATTCATCAAGATCTTCACAATCGATTAAAAGGATAATGATAATTGCAAGTTAATCATAAAAATGTTTTCAGAAACTGACAATTGCATTCAGCGAGCAGCTAGACGATGTCAAACAGTTGGTTACCAGTAAGCTGCGTGAGAAAAAGGACCAATACGATTCTGTTGGCAAGCAGGTTGTCTTCGAATTGAATAGTATTATGGATGGGGGCATCCGACGTGATGCGCTCTGGAAGATCCATGATACTTGAGAGAGGCTGCGATCGCTCTTCGCAACGTTGAGAACTCGTCAATTAATGAACAGATATTATATATTTTTTACTATACTAGCTGAATACCCGGCTTCGCCCGGGTCCTTATGTTTCTTATGAGAGCGACTGTATTCAAGCTAGTGTTGGCTGCAAGTCGCCATAAACATTTTGGACCATTCGTTCTTTTTCTTTATTTAACCATCTTCATGATAATCTAAACTCATTTTGCAAATTTCGTGACTTTTTTGACCGTTTGGTTTATACCTCCTATTTACCCATCTACAATTGCCATCCATCAAATCTTCACAATAATCCAGGCTCAAATCAAAAACTTGAAAATTTCGCAATGTTTTGGACCGTGTAATCTTCAGCTTCCATTTACCAACGCCTGCATTGTAATATAAGCACTAAACGCTTTCATAAATACTCATAAGGTTATTTTTCAAATTTAGCGATTTTTGGACCTTAGAAAGCGTCCAACCATTGACCAAAATTTCATCGCATTCAAATGAACGATAGAGTTTTTGAATTTTCGCGGTTTTTGGACTATTTCCCACACAATCGAACAATTTGCAAATTTCGCCGTTAGTTCTACTTGAAAATCTTCCCGGGCAAGCGTCGATCAATTTCCCAAAGTGTTAGCGAAAACGTAAATTTTGCAACTTTCTCGGTTTTGGGACCGTTTTCCGCAAAATTCTTCAACTTAGAATCCCTCCTGGGCAAGCGTTCAATTCGTTCCCCAAAGTTTCATTGCAATCTTATGAACTGTATATTTTTCAATTTCGCGGTTTTTGGACAATTACACAGCCTATGACACTTTCCTGATCGCCATGAACATACTGTGAAAAATTCGTGAAGATCGGTTCAGCGGCTTAGACGCCCATAAGGGACAAACATACAAACATACTTTCACTTTTATATAGATGTATAGATCGTTAAATCAACTGAATGAAAATTAGTAACTATTATATAACAATAATTAAACAATAACTTGCTTTCCTGCCCATCAACTTGTCCTTCATTGTTAAAGTTATCCCCAAGTCCCAGGCTTTCGTCAAAATCTTCACATTTTTCACTGACATATTTATTTGGTGTTGAAACATCCGAAACCGGTTCGAGAGGTTGCCAAATCGCCTCAGCGATTTTCAAACTATGTATTGTAGCGAACCTAGGCTCCTATGGCGAACCAGTTCTAATGACCGCCGTCAATTTTTAGTGCTAAGGGAAATGTAACGATAGTCATTAGCTGTCGATATATGGCTTCCCCGTAACCTTTAAGTTCCCTCTCTAGCTTTTGCTGTGGAACGAACAAACGCCAAGTGCGTTGCTCCGTATGATGCACTGGAATTCTATTCTTCTTTGACTTTTGGCGGAATTGTAAATCGCTGCTTTACTCTATCCGACTACTGGGGTACATGTGTTGACTAATTAGGGTGTCTCATGCGTGCATGAGGAATCGTCGACTATATAAAGGGTACGTGGCCTGCTGCTCGAGATGACGTGAAAGACCATTATCGGAGTCCTGAAGCAATCCCAAAATACTCCATCTATGTATTCTTTGGATGATTTATGGAGTCTGTTTTAAAAATTCATGGACTAACTAATAAAGGTGTCCGGACGGAGTCCTTCAGTGTTTTCACAAAAAAGCATTTTGGGACTCCGAAATCAAGCATTTATGGAATGCTTTAGGCTCTCTTTTTCATAAATGTAGATAAGGCTCTTTGGTTCGGTGGATATGCTCCTTTGGGAACAGTTTTCGGATCCTCCCTAGGAGACCCTAATGGTGAACCCTGTTTACTTCGCTGTTTGCCTGGTTAAGCTTTAATACGAACCTTTTCATGACTAGCTCCGATTGTGCCTCAACCATTATTTTGATGTTGAACACAAAGATGCAGTTCATGTTCACAAATAAAATATTTGTTTAATCGCACCTTTAACCATTCACACACACCTACTTAAGTAAATCATAGTTCCTAGACAAGGAAATAATGCACAGGATCCGCCTTCTTCCAGCATTGATGGAACCACCAGGCCTTGTGGCACAATGTATCGCCCTCGGGATGCACACAATCCTTGGACATATTCATCAACAAATCGCGTAGTTTTCCCGGCACGTTATTAAAAAGCGTCTCCAGATGCACATCGCCCTTATCATCGACCACTTCGAACTCGTGAAATAGACAATTCATATAGCATTTGAGCTTCTCATCCTCATGAATTTGACCATCGCTGAACTCCTTGATGGCCTCTGCGGGATAAGAAGTGACATCAGTCTAATCAGTGGTTTACAAAATAGGAACTTACCATCGCTAACGCCCGTTTTTTCCACGCAAATATCATGGAAATGTTTGGCCATTTTCAGAATTGCTGGTGGTGGATACTAAAATAGACAAACTAAAGCTGGCTTCGTTGCATTTTATGCGTTTCCCCACTTACCTCTGCATCACGTCTTGGCTCCTGGGCAGCAGCCATCCCTACAGCCAGTAGCCAGAGTAGCGTAACAAATTTGATCATTTGGAGAACACTTCAGCTTGCTAAGTAATGTGATTAAAAGTTGGCTAGGTGCTTTTTATTGCTTTGACGGCTCAATTCTCCTCTACCATTTGAATGCCATTTGGTGTGATCACTGTCATTAGGGGGGCTGCCTTTCAAACACATATTAATTACAGATTCCATTCGCAATTGCCATTGCAATCGAATTGCAAAACGCATTTGCCACACGACACACGAGCCAAATGAATAAATGACAGCGTTGGCCAGCAGAGCAGCATTTGATAGCGAAATGCCAAATGAAAAACTGAAAGCATATAAATTAAACGATGATGGGGATGCGTACGGCTGGGAGTGTGGATGCTGCAGCGCCCACAACACGCCGATTGAGTTGCTTTTGTTGGTTGTCATGAATACTTTATTTTTGTGGGCGTAGAGGAGGCGGAGGAACATGTCATAAAAATCTAATAACAACCGAAAATGTATGTCAAATTGAATCGAATTGCGCATTCCTTATGACATTTGCCGTCAACAAGGCGGGAAGAGAAAAGTGAAAAATAAATCAATTGACTGGAAGTTGAATTGCGGCATGCGTAATCAATTGAAGACAATGCTTTTGATTTACTACCAGATATCTATGTATGTGTGCATCCGTAAGTTGTAGTTGATAGATGATAAGTTGAAGTTCTCAAAGGGTAGCAGAGAGCTAACGTGCATCGCGGGAGATTATGGTTGAGAAGGGTGGCGAACGCGAGCGTCGGTCACCATCTGAGACCTCGCCCCACTCAATACACATTTGTTCTGATAGTAGCCTCCTTGTTTTTGTTTTAGATGGATTCTTCTTGTAATATTTTGATATGATTTCGTGGAGTTTAGCTCCCTGATAAGTTTCAGTAGAGGTCCGATAATTAAAGTTTGTGTGGATGCAGTTACGGAATGGCTACAACCCACCCTAGCAACCACTACATAAATTTATAGATAATAATGTGAGTTGTGATTGGGTGACCAAAACAGTGACCAAAGCAGCGAGCAGAACAGTGACCAGAAAAAGGGCCAATATAGTGAATATTATAGTGACCAAAACAGTGACCCCGCAGTAATAAAAACTGTGACAAAAACAGTGACCAGAGCAGTGACCAAAACCGTGACCAAAACAGTGACCAAAACAGTGACCAAAACAGTTACCAAAGCAGTAATCGAAACACTGACTTATATAGTGACCGAAACAGTGACCCAATGTCTAAAACAGTGACCGAAGCCGTGACCGAACAGTGACTCATTTAATCATCTAGTCTGGTTCGCCTAGTTTCATTATCATAATATCATACTTTTAAAATTTTACCCACCCAAAAAGGTCTTCACATATTTTTCCCAATAATTATCAACATGCCACACACAATAGGTGTGGCCGGCGTCAGCACTCTATTTATTAGTACACTGATGGGCGGCATCAATTGCCTTAATAACTCACTGCAGTAAGTTAAACTCGTTGAATGGAGTCGGCTGTGACAGCAAATTCTATATAAAAGCCAAATGCCTGGTAAGGCTATAAAGCAAATGCAATTGTGACTGCGGTTGTCAAACAATTCTTGTGTGGCGTGGGCTGAATCGAATTTTTGAT
The DNA here is from genome assembly GCA_018904265.1 of Lordiphosa collinella. Classification (NCBI taxonomy): domain Eukaryota; kingdom Metazoa; phylum Arthropoda; class Insecta; order Diptera; family Drosophilidae; genus Lordiphosa; species Lordiphosa collinella. The sequence continues at coordinate 209,200 of JAEIFV010000463.1, forward strand.
AACTACCGAAAAGGAGTGTGGTAAAAAACATAGCAAAAGCAGAAGAGTGCCGCGTTCCAAAAATGAAAATTGAAATGGCAATTAAAAAACCATCCATCGTTCATGCCGCAACCAACTGTGTTGCACAGACATACGGAGTCTACATGTGTTGTTGCTGTAATTTCAGACGTCCTTTGTACGAGTGCTTCTGCATGTGTGTGTGTGTGTGTGTGTGTGTGTGCTTGGATGAAGTGGGGAGGCAATGCCATTTTGTGGCTTTGTTTCGGTTGTTGCGTTGACATTTGATGAAACAAAAGTGACAGTTGGGCACAAGTTGAAGTCTTTGTTTTGTGTATTTCGGTGCGCAATTTCAAAGAAACCTACGAATAGAACATTTTATATTTATACCCTGGTTTTAAGAAGATTTTAAAGTATTTAAGCGTTATGGACAGCAGGATCCCGTATCTGGTTTTGTATATAGACAAACGAATCCACAGTTTAAGCACTTTTAATTTACAAAGAAAAACTCTAAGACAACAAAATTTTCCTGAGATTTAGAAACACCAATCCCATTACATTAAATCTGAAATAAGCATCGAAAAGAGTAAAGCTTCTAATGGAAAGCCTACTTAAGACATTGTAAAGTGATATTTCTGTGGTTGTCAAAGTTCATTGAATAATTAATGGTATAAAAATCAACAAACCTTATCCTAGCTTTGGTGAACCGTTATCTTGGTCAATCGCTTTCTTTGGACTTTAGAATTCATTCAGAGTGTCCAACCGAATAGTATTTCAACTTAAGTTTTAAAACTTTCCTCTCCTTTCCTGCAGAGGTAAACCAGGTTTTCGGTTTTTTTATGTAAAACATCTTTAATTTCGATAGTAGGAATATAATTTGATTGCAGCGTCACGCGTCACGCCAACATGGCATAGTTTATGGTGTTGTTGTTAAACGATTGACAGTGGTCGTGTTGGGGGAGGAGGTGCGCAGTGGGACTAGGGGGGCCGGGTACATACACAGCCCCGCGCACATACCCTTACCGAGTACATACTTACAATCGAGAACTGAGTATCTAATACTGAGTATCAAGCACTTAGAATCGAATACTAGGTATCAAATACTAAATGCTTAGTATAGAGTACTCAATTTCGAGTACTTAGAATCGAATAATGAGTATCGAATCCTAAGTATCGAGTACTTAAAATCGAGTACTTAAAATCGAGTACTTAGAATCCAGTAGTGATTATCGACTACTGAGTATCGAGTACTTAGAACCAAGTAGTGAGTATCGAATACTGAGTATCGAGTCCTTAGTATCGAGTACTTAATATTGAGTTCTTATAATCGAGTAATTAGAATCGAATACTTAGTATCGAGTACTTAAGACTAAGTAGAGAGTATCGAATACCAAGTATTAAGTACATTATAATGCCTTCAAATGCACATCCTTCATTAACACCAAAAGTGATGCAATTATCGCCGTTGTGCAGGTAAGTTAGAAACAACAAATTTGGCATTTTATCAAATTAAATTTGTATTTATGTATTAATTCCATGTTAGCAATTAAAAAAGAAGCAATTATTTAATATATACCGTTATTTTGTACTTGGAGTCTGCCAATTTTCTTCTAATCGAGAAAGTGCAGAGGCACTTCAAATGTTGATGAAATGATGGAACCAGTGAATCATCTTTTTCATGTTCACTACTGCACTCATTTCCTTAAAATCTGACGACCAATATGCAACAATCCATTTCGTCAGCAGTCATGACCTTATGAATTTATAAGTACTTACAGTTTTCAAAAACTTCGGATAGTCGGCAAACCCTGCATGAAATGATAAACGTAAATTAAATGTTTTGATGTTTCCGATTCGAGCTATGGTACTTACTTTTATAAATTGTGGTCAAATATCCTTGCATTGTCAACCTTACAATAGACTTCACTACGTTCCAAAAGGCCCAATAGTTTTGGCTTGACACAGCCAAAAGGGCCAAAGCCGAGTTCCTGACAGTTCAACGCCGAATCCGAACGGCAGTTTGAGAAGCTTTTTCATGGCTAGTTACTTGAAAGCTGGCGCCAACATATAGTGATGGTGACCGATTGTGTAAGTTTTTCAAAGAAACAACTTTTCCTTAGATGACCTAAGGCGGGATCAAACCCACGACCTATTGCAGAGCGGTTGCACACACTAGCCGCTGAGCCACACCCTGCCACTATCTTTCCACAATCTTTCGATATGCATTAAGGATTCTCCTTCTCCTTCATGTAGAGAATGTTTTTGGACCTCTTTAAAACAAAATCTCATTTGAAAACGAATAATATTTTTCTAATTCAGTTTTTTATTGTGTTATAATCAAAAAAAAGTTTTTGCTCTGATTTGAGGGCTTTTCAAAAAGTTCTCGACCGTCAAAATGGGGGGGTTCTAAAAAAAGGTATAGTGCTGGCGGCCAAGATTTTTCGTCTCCAGATTGACTGATATGAAAAGTAAAAATAGAGGAAAGTTAACTTCGGCTCGGCCGAAGTTTAGCATACCCTTGCAGCCTGCATTGAAAACAAATAAGTTTTTCTAACAAAGACTACTTTATGGATCTTACTTTTCTTTGGGAGCTATTTTATATAGATGTCCGATTTCGACCAAACTTAGTGGAATCATGGAAAAGCACAACAATCTAACAATTACGAAATTAGCAGGCGATCCCATTTAAAACAAAAAGTTTTTCTCACTAGAACTTCGTTTTCAACCGATCATTCGTACTGCAGCTATATGCTACAGTCATCCGATTTTGACAAAACTTTGTAGATTTGTGTAAAAGTATATTAAATAAGTATATGCCAATGATAAAGACGTTTTCATTGAAAAAAAAAGTTTTTCTCCTAGCCACCAACCACCAACATCATAGATGAATATAGATGTCCGATTTCGACCAAGTTTGGTGGAATCATGGAAAAGCATAGTAAACTAAGAAATACGAAGTTTGGTGGCGTTTCCACTGAAAACTAAAAAGTTTTTCTCGCTAAAACAAGTTTTTCGACCGATCGTTCCTTTGACAGCTATATGCTGATGACTAAGGATTTCAAAGTTCAGTTTTACAATGTGTTTTTATCCATACATATTCGGTTCACCTTGCTTTTTAGTGAGCTAATACGAGTATGTAAAATCTTGCAGTTTTTAAACAATCTGGAGTTCTTGTCTCTTCCTATTGCAACGATTATTTTGTAGGAGCTAGATAAGTTGCAAATAAAGTGCAAAGTCAATCGTGGTTTTTTTTTGCTGGTTTTGCCTTTTAGGTTATTCAAATGTCAAACATGCCATTGCTTTATAACAATGCCCAGATTCAGTCGCGGATAATATATTTTCTGCTTCGTAATCTTTTAGCAGTCCAGGCAATATGTTGAGTACATATTCATATGATCCTCAATCATCTGTCTCCGTGCGATTTTACAAACTTTTTCGGTGTCATCAGGATTGAACTCGGTATCGAACTTAAGGCAAAATTCCTCAGTGTTGCCGAGAATATCAAGACAGTCCAAGATCGAATATTTAACTACTGGTAGCAGTGCCTCCTCTACATTAGAGCGTTAAACTTTGAAACTGATAGTCACTGCGATAACATTATTGGAATTAACTTAGCGAATTTAATTTTAAATTGATATTTACAACGATCACTTAATCAATATCGATAGTGGCCTTACACTGGCGCAATAATCGATACAACAAACTTAACAATGCAGTTATGTGCAATGCAATTAAACTAAAAAATTTGAAACAAAAACAGTTTTAAATATGAATGTCAGAGAATTTGGAGTAAATATCTTGAATGTGCAATTAAGTATAGGTGCAATTATCAAAATTATACTGTACTTCTACCGAGTACTTAGCCATTAATACTTAATATCGAGTAATGATTATAAACTACGAGTATTTAGTATCAAGTAAGCATCGAATTTTTAGTATTAAGTACTTTGTATCGAGTATTGGATCAAAGTTTTTGAGTATCGAGTGTATATATAGCATCCTTACACATATATCCATATTTTTCTTTTTTATTGGATAAGCCACAGCACACATCAGTTAAGAGTTATAAAAAACCCCAAATTTTGGGCATTCTAACCATTGTGCCATATTGGTAAAATTGAAGACAAAAATGTTTAAGTTTCTTTGTTTTTCAGAAGATTCTAAAACTTGTGAGGTTTTGAAGAGTTTAAGGATGTCTTATGCAATCAAAATTCTCTGATCAAAATCGATATTACATATTGAGCTCAAATAAATCTCAGACAAGTCTAAATTGGTCCTGCTTTGGGGGCAAAATTGAGTTCGATTTTGCAAGCTTCCCATTAAAAGCGAAAGTAATTAAGCTGCATTGAAATTTAAAGCCTTTGCATCATAATCCTAAATCGACGACTGCGCGATATGCTGCTAGTCGAGCTCTACCCGTTCCAAGTGACTTTTGGCTGTTGGCTGGGCAACGGCATGGCTTGGCGGCGGCACGTGGGCATGTGCTTGTCAAAATTAACACGACAATTGTAGACTGCGGGAAGGACGCACTCGCTGACGACTTCGCTGACGTCTCGGGTACATTTCCGCTTCCGTTCGGCCAGCGTGGTTTTTGTTCGGCCTGCGCGGTTGGAATTAATTTAGCGTGCGCTGAGCTAGCAAGAAACAAATGATTTTTTGTTGGTTTCCTTGTGGCTTCCTGAAATAAAAATTACAAAAACCACCACAAACCCCCCCAAACACACACACACACACTCAGATTGTCATTGTCCAGCTGTCATGCGTGGCACACGGTCGTCAGCATCCTCCACTCTCTATTGTTTCGCTTTTGCACAACTCGACAAACAAGGCCAAACTCTAAGAACGTACAATTTCTGCTGCTGCTGTTTTACAGATGGCTTTGAATGGCATTCGTCCTGTCACCGCGGCAGCCTGCCTCTTAATCGCCTTGTCGCTGCTCAGCGAAGCGCTGCTGCCACCGGCTGCGGCGCAGCGTGACGAGAACGTGGGTTAATGAAGTGCTGGTGACGTAGCCACGCCTACTTAAACAACGATTTTTTAATTGCAGTATCCACCGCCCGTCATACGCAAAATGGCCAAACCCTTCCACGACTCCTGCGTGGAGAAAACCGGCGTCACCGAGGGTAAGTCTTGAGCTCGACATGCCACTTGTGATTGCAATTTCATGCTTGGACATCTCTAGAGGCCATCAAGGAGTTTAGCGATGGCGAGATTCACGAGGATGAGAAGCTCAAGTGCTATATGAACTGTTTCTTTCACGAGATCGATGTGGTGGACGATAAGGGGGATGTGCATTTGGAGAAACTGTTCTATACCGTGCCAGTGTCCATGCGCGACAAGTTGATGGAAATGTCCAAGGACTGTGTGCATCCAGAGGGTGATACATTGTGTCACAAGGCCTGGTGGTTTCATCAGTGCTGGAAGAAGGCCGATCCGAAGGTAAGACTTTGTTACTTCAGTTGGAAGACCTTGATAGAGATTTGGATTCTTTCTCCACACAGCATTACTTCTTACCCTGATTTGCTGAGTACAATGATGACCAAACGCGACTTTGATGTTTACCATATTTCTAGATTTTTTCTCTTTATTAAACAATAAATGTAAATGGGTTTCATGCAAGCATAATAAATGGCACCAAAGAGTATGCAATACACACAGGCCTTTTGCCTTTTGACATAAATTATGCGCATGTGTGTGTGTGTGTGTTCGTGTGTTCGCCTGGGTATAAATAACAATTATGCGTAAAGTTTTCAAGCCTGTTGACGTCGACAAGCGTGTAACATTGCAACATTTACATACGCACATATGAGCGGCTCCACTTTTGCGCTTTTTACTTTCACTTTGTGGGTTTCGTTTACGAAAATTTAATATTTAAGCTGCTCTGACGGCCAGCAGGGGCAGTGGGGGCGAGTGCTGCCAGCGCGAGTCATTAGTCTGAGAACTTTGACTCTGGGAGTGGGATGGATGGGGGCGGGGGGGGCCGAAATGAGAAACGAGCCAATGTGGCAAAAAACATTGCGCACTGCAATGCCAAAAAATAAAAATGTTTTAAACTGCCCCGTGCGCATTTGTTGTTACTGTTTGGGCATAAATCATTTCGAGGCTCACATTACCAACGCCCCGGCCACAAATTGTGCATAAAGTTGAGAGTTTGGGGTAAGCTCAAACAATTTATGAATGGATGCGAAAGAAGGATGATAATGATGATGATGATGATGATGATGCTAGGAGTGAATTGATACGTTCAAAAGTTAAGCTTACCTTCAATTTAAGTTAAATACGTAACACTTAACTTCATTTAACCTGAAAGCTTAAAACGGCTCTACGATATGTTCTCTCGAAACGGTCCATGAACCGAAGTTTTAAATTTTGTAAACTCCTGAAGGCATGAAAAGATTTGATTTGAAAAACTACCTAAGTAATTTTTTTTGAGAATTTATATTATTGTTTAAAAATCATATCTAAGTTACAGCAAAAGTCGTGACAAATAATGTTAATGGCAACAAGGCTTACTTTAAGTTGGATAACTCATTTGGCCAGTCTTTCGTACAAATTTAATTCATTTTCTTCACTTTCATTCTCAAAGGAACTGCTAAGTTTCGTAATTGCTTGGCTGACATTTTCTTCTTTTACTATCAGCCTTGTTCTCAATTGAGAAAATGTCTGCCTTCTTCGCTGGCATACCTGAACTGCAAGTCAGCTACACCCCGAGACGCTCTTTGTTTGGAAATTGCTGCCATCCTGAACCATCTACAAGTTCTCGAATAAACGTGCCTGCGCCCACTGTCGTTAAACTAACACGGCTGTCGCCCAACATATGACGTTTAGCTCCAGATCCTCGCATCCGCATACAGTCGTTAAACTAACACGCCCAACATTGACTTCTAGGTAAAGATCCTTGCATCCGCACAACGACCTCAACTGAGGCACCACGAAGCTCTCGACGAGGGGTACCTTCAATGTGTGCAATATCAGTTGGCTGTCCAGGCACAACCCACCCACCCACCCGCACACACACAACACACTCAAACAGACAAGACCGAACACAAAATCAAACACAAAAAGAAGACAAAAACAAAGAAAAAAACAAAAAAGAAGACAACAACAAAGACAAAAGCAAAGACAAAAAAAAAAAAAAACTCAAAAACAAATCAAAACAAGTAAGAGAGCTGTTGTCGAGTGCCCCGACTACAAAATACCCTGTTCCGTGGCTGGCAAGTTGAGAAGCAAGGCAACAAGGATGGGCTGGCAACAAGTTGTCTCTGAAAAACAAGGTGCTGATGTACAAAGTGATCCTGGCACCGATCTGGAGGTATGGCATCCAGGTGTATGGCATCGCCGCCAAGACCCACCTGAACAAAGTTAGGGTCTTTCAGGCAAAAATTCTCAGACGAGTCACTGGTGCAGAGTGGTTCATCAGAACCAGGGACATAGAGAGAGATTGTGGTGTCCCTATGGTCGGCGATACCATAAATAGCCAAGCCGCACGTTACCTTGACAAGGTAGCATGCCACCCAAACAACCTTGCCAGACGCCTGCTCAGAAGAAGAAGGATAAACGGGATCAGGGCAAGACGGAGACTTCAGAGGATCCATCCCACTGACTTGGCTAACCGAAGGATATAGGCTTACCCTTCAATTACACCTGTCATATATTACGAAACGCGGTAACTGACAATGCAAGGCCCCCTCTCTCCCACAAGCAAAATTGATTCGTATATAACTTCGGTGTTTTTTGTCCGATCTTATTGATCTTTTCACAATAGATAGATATTACTTGATATTACTGGCCTAAATTGCTATACATAAAGTTTGGAAGGTCTATCTTAAATTGTTGCTCTGACAGTTTTTTGCGCTTAAAGGGGGAGGGGGAGGAATTTTCCAAATCTGAAACAAACTCGATTTGAATCGGGTATACACCTACCTACATGCAAAAATTTGTGGCTCTAGCTCTTATAGTCTCTGAGATCGACGCGTTCATACGGACAGACGGACGGACGGGCAGACGGACATGGCTAAATCGGCTCGGCTTTTGATGCTGATCAAGAATATATTTACTTTATAGGGTCGCAAATGCTTCCTTCTACCTGTTACATACTTTTGCACAACTTCATGATCCCCCTTTTCCCATTTTCAATGGGAACAGGGTAAAAAAAAAACACAGAAAACAAACACAAAATAAAAGACATAAGCAAAGACACAAACAAACAAAAAAACAAAGACAATTACAAAGACAAAAAACAAACAGAAGCAAACACACAGAATACTGAGTATGGCCGGGTGGCTCAGCGGTTAGTGTGCCCGACCGCTGTGCACCTGGTCACCCCTCTCTGCTGTTGGCGCCAGCTTTGTAGTAATTATCTCAAACTGTCGCTCGGATTCGGCGTTAAACTGTGGGTCCCTTTCACTTGAGCGAAAATTAGAAGCCAACAAGCCAAGAGATTGAGAGAAGCTCCGCTTTGGCCCTTTGGGGCTGTGTCAAGCCATTATACAAAATTTTTCATCGAGTACTTAAACCGAATATTTAGAATCGATTACAAAATACTTAGTCTCGAATAATTAGTATCGAATACTTAGAATCGAGTACTGAGTATCGAGAACTTGGTATCGAGTACTTAATACTGAGTATCAAATACTGAGTATTGAGTACTTAGTACCGAGTATCGAGTTTTGAATATGGAGTATAAAGTAACGCACAACCGCAAGAGTGTGAAAGTCGGAGCATATCGTATACAACATGTTTCACATCACACTACACTCACACCTTTTTTTTTACCTATTGACCTTTACATTTTATTACCCGTCTACTATTGCCATCTATCAATTCTTCTTAACAATATAAACTCATGACAAATTTGCAAATTTCGGCGTTTTTTTGACCACTTAAAAAATTGATATTTTGTTATGAGGGCGGATAGAAATCCAACAGATCAAAGATCATGATAATCCGTCCAGCTGTTCTTGAGTTATAAATGGTGTAACTATCCCCAATTTGATTTATATCTAGACTAGCAAATAACCCGTCTTGCTTCGCTTCGCTGATATCGGTATCAGTTTTTCTTTTCCGACTTGGGGTTGGTTTTCACAGATTGGAGAATATTTGAACTATTTTTGTCCCCCGTAGAGCACTCAAACCGTATCTTATAAACATCGGCTTAAAGCAGAGATTAACTCTTATGCCCCGCCCGTTCTTTAAAATAAAATCTCACCTGACCCTTCCGATCTTGGTGGTGGACTTTGGAAAATTATACACACATTTTGGGACGTATTCCACCAATTTTCCAACCATTTCTCAAAGTATCCACTCCACAAAGTTTCACAGAAATAAAAATTTTTTTAAATATCACGGTTTAAGGACCATTTCCTATTTCTTTAACTTAGAAGCCTTCCCGCGATAGCGTCCACCATATCACAAAGTATCACCGAAATTAGGAATTTGGCAAATATCGCGGGTTTTGATACCATATTCCGCCCATTTCTTCAACTTAGAAACCGTTCCGAGCAAGCAAGCATCCAACCAATCAGCAAAGTTTCACCGATATAAGAAAATGTTCAAATATCGTGATTTTTTACCAATTCCCGCCCATTTCTTCAACTTGGAAACCTTTTCTTGCAAGCGTCCAACCAATCCCCAAAGTTTCACCAATATACAATTTTTTTGCAAATATCGCGGTTTTAGTCCATTTCCTCAACTTAGGAACCTTCCCGGGCAAGCATCCAGCCAATACCCAAAGTTTAACCGATATCAAAAATTGTACACGTCACTGTTTTTGAAAGATTTTCCTCTCATTTCTTTAATTTAGAAACCTTCCTGGGCAAGAGACCACCATTCCACAATGTTTCACAACCATTTCCCGTCCTTTTCTTCAACTTAGAAACCTTTCCTTGCAAGCGTCCAAGTTTCATTGCAATCAGAAGAATCGACTTAGGAAGCGACTTTGGCCACGTGTTCGCTTCGCACACAGTCAACGACAATGATTAATTCACCAATTTTCCGTCATGCCGAATTCCTGCATTAGCCTACTGACTGTTCCATAGAACTCCAACCCACACAACCTTTACCACCCATTTCCCACTAAGGGGAGTAGAAGACTGGTATGCAGTCATTGTTAAATTTTCATATAGATATTTGAAAATAAATATGAGCCTGATCGTATGAAAAACGAAAGTTTTCTGCGAACTTTCCTCATTTCGCGACAGAGTTTTCCAAAACCAAGTCTTAGTACTTACTTTTAGCAAAAGAACAAACTATTGTAAGAAATTCAGTTTCCTATCTCTTATGGTTTGGGCTGCACAGCGGTCACCAGTGAGTGAGCGAGTGAATCAGGTTAAACAGTTTCATATATATAGATCTTGCTGTTTTATCTTTTTTCATTGCGGTTTCATCGATGCTTAATCTTCGTACACTATTCATGGGCTAGTTGAATTGGTCCCATGGAAGACTATTCTCTTTGCCAAGGTGCTAATAACATTGTGTAGATTTTTATACCCTGTTCCCATTAAAAATGGAAAAGGGGGATCATGAAGTTGTGCAAAAGTATGTAACAGATAGAAGGATGCATTTTCGACCCTATAAAGTATATATATTCTTGATCAGCATTAACAGCCGAGTCGATTTAGCCATGTCCGTCTGTCCGTCCGACCATCTGTCCGTCCATCTGTCCGTCCGTGTGTCCGTATGGACGCGTCGATCTCAGAGACTATAAGAGATAGAGCCACAAACTTTTGCATGTAGGTAGGTGTATACCAGATTCAAATCGAGTTTGTTTCAGATTTGGAAAATTTCTCCCCCTCCCCCTTTAAGCGCAAAAAACTGTCAGAGCCACAATTTTTAAGTTAGACCCTCGAGACTTCTTATATCATGTACGGCCCAATATCTATCTATTCTGAAAAGATCAATAAGATCGGACAAAAAACACCGCGTAGGTTCGCGAATTCGGTTTGGTTGGTTTGTGTATTGGCCTTGGTTGTTTTGCCAAAATATTGTTTTTGGGTTGGAATTGGTTAGAAGATATTTCTGGGACACCTCCGAATATGCTGCAAAATGAAATCGTAAAGCGATTCTTGAATCTTGAAAACATGAACTATAAGCAGAAAATAGTTAAATTCAGCTCTTGTTTTTCTTCTTTTACCTTCTCATTCGTTTTGCATTTCCGTTTGATTTTTGCTGTTCAATTTCTCTCTGCTTTATTTTTTTACTATTGCTTTTTTATAGTGCTGACACTTCCTGGTCTGTCAAATGGCTGACAGCAATTATGTTTACTTGCATTTTGAATTAACAGTCACATTCATTGCCCTGCCAAATGGGTTTATGCTGCATTTAATAATTGCGCATACGCAACGTTGCACTTTAAAAGCAACACTCAAATTTCAAAAAGGGAAGACATTTCCTTGCCTGGGAGAACTGACAAAGGGGTAAGGGGCTAACAAGTATAAAGTAGTGGGAATAACAACAACACACACACACACACACACAAAATTCCGACTTAAGAAGCTGGCAGGTTTTAATAATATTTATTCCCGCATACACATTGTCTTTGGTATTCATTTTTACTTATGGTTGGGCTTATAACAATGCACTATTGTGTATACATATGCAGGCAGTAGCCGAGTAACCGAGAGGGAGATTCATGTGACACAAAAGCCACATGGGGTTTGTAGACAAATTAACTGGCAAGCGACTAGAAAATTAAGTGATTCCTTAAATTAAACAATTCTTTTCTCTTTTTAGTTTTAAGAGTAGTCTAATAACAGATGGCAGTTAAGAACGGCAGAGATCGGCAATGGCAGCAGAGACTGTGGTCAAAGTGTTGAGCACACGCAAACCCTGAAGCCAATAAGGCCCTTCATTCTCTGCATCTCTCCAAATCTCGCCATTTCCTGTTTATGTGAAATCATATTTTCTCAGCTACCAATAGCAATTTCTCTGCTTCTTTGGCCGATACCACTTTCTAGGAGTCCCTCGTACATCCATTCTTTGTAGATTAACAGTCAGCTCACAATTTATTTTCTCTTATTTCCAAACATTTGCTTGTAGCAATTGTATGCAAATTATGTTGCTGTCTGCCATGTTCTATGTAAATAAGCCGACAGTTAAATGGAAAGCAAGATGCAAAGGTAAATTGAGGTTACTTTTACCTCAAAATAAAATACTTCTGACCAGACATTTGGCGTCACATAGCCAAAAATGGTAATGAATCAAAGAGGCAAATGGTCAAAGGTAACACAGGAAACGCACACACACACACAAACACACACAACGAGGGTGGGAAGCGGAAGTGGAGGCACGTGTGGGGCGTGTTGATAACAAGCGAACGCGCCAAAGTCATGCATAATTAATCATTTCTTAATTATAGACTTTGACCAAGTACTCGCACTCACCTGTCGTCATTTATACGCACACATTTGACACCTAGCCAAGTAATTGCCATTTGTTCACTTTGAAGTTTGTTTAGTTTTTGTCCAGGCTCATTACAGGCATGATGGTGGACGGGAAGCGGGGAGCGGTGACTGTGTGCCCACGTCAAGGCATTTATATAAATGAACTCGCTTGCTCTGCGATTGCTGCAGCTGCCAACGCACAACATTCACACACACACACCCAAACACTCTCATCCGAGTGGCTGCTGACTACCAGCTGGCATCGTGTGCGTTGGCCATAGTTCACATGCATGCGACTCCCTGCCTGCCTGCCCGCCTCGCCAGGATATGGCTGGGCAACTGTGTGAGTGCTTGTATGCATGCTGACTGTACCATGTTTGCTGCGGAACAGGAAATGAGCACCTGCTGCTTATTTATATTTTCCGCTCACTTGAATGTAAAATTACATAATATTTTTTTTCCCTGCTTGCCACTTGTACTTGTCTGGCAATTTTTGTGTGAAAATATTTCTAGTGGAGCATTTGAAGACAGCTGGGCACAAATTCATGTTTCATCCTTAAAGAAGCACAGAGAGCTTTTGCCTTAATTGCAAAAGTTGTAAATAAATGAAAATCAAGTCATAAATCTGGTTTTTTATTTGAAGATGTGACTGAGTATTAGATGTCGCATGGCAAAAATCTAGGCAGGTATGTTTGCTGATTTTGCTTTTAATAGTTCATTTATCCATGGATTTTCGCAATCGATTTTCAAGTAGTCTAAATCAAAAGAAAAGAAAGGAAAACAATATTTGATTTCAAAATAGGCGCGAAATCAAAAGTTACAAAAATTAGCTTAACACTTAAGTTATAAGTGTCGAAATGATTCCGATTCAGCCATTTTTTCCAACAACTATAAACAACTTATGCATTGACAAACCAAAAAGAGCGTGGACAAATCTTTATAGCTGTTTCATGAATATCCAATCCAATCCGCTAAATGACTTCTGGTCGTTGAGCCAATTCCATGCAAACAGAACCTTAAACAGTTGGGAACTGCAAGGCCATTCTAAATGGCTGTCGTTGCATAGCTTCAAACTTAAGTTTCTAAGTGAGAAAGCTTCAAGCTTACTAGCTTTTCTTTTCTAAGGTCGCCAGATAAATTGGAAAAAACTTATATGAGAGAAGGCACGCTCTCTTGTTTTGTAAACGAAACTAACAAAAGTTTCATGTAACAACACATGCTATTTGAATGTTTGACATTCAAATATAACGGGAAGTTCTAAGCTCGCTAGAAAGCTTGAAGCTTTCTCACTTAGAAACGTAAGCTCGGAGCTGTGCAACGACAGCCATTAAGAATGGCTTTCTGTATGTGAGTCCAATTTTGCTTTCATTTCTCCTTTCAGTTCCCAGTTCTGATTGCATGGAATTGGCTCAACGAACAGGAGTCATTTAGCGAAACGCCTTCTGATGATTGGATTGGATATCCCTGAAAAAGCTGTAAAGGTTTGTCCACGCTCTTGTTGGTTTGTCAATGCATAAGTTGTGAACAAACGCAACTTCTTGATCTCGAGCCAGTGAACTCGTTACTAATTTTTTCTAAAATCTATATCTAAAAGCATTTGTTCTTAATGGTTTGCACCCTGTTAGATAATAACAACATTTCTCTAAGCGGTTGTTTCTACAACTATTAAACCAAACTGGTTGGATCACCCTCTGGGGGAACCAAAATGAATTTTTCTTTGTTATAACGAGGACTGATTCAACCATTCGGCGGTGTTCCAGAAATATCAATTGATTTTCGTATAAACGGTTTCATTTCGAACCGCAACTGCTTGCCTTTACATTTGAAGCGTCTCCAAAATGCCAGGCTACTAGATTAGACGACTAAGGTTTAGAGATTTAAAACTGACTGCTCAGCACCAAGTACATTTCAAATGTACAGTTTTCCTTTCCTATAATCTAGAAGGCGACATTATTCTTGACACTTTACATATAAAGTCTTGACATCTTAGTTCAAAATCCAAACTTTTAGACAAAAATCTCTAGAGGTTTCTGGAACACACCCGAGAATGTTTATTTTGATCATCATTCCACTTTGGTATTGTTTCCTTCTCAGATATCATTGGTTGCTGTTTCCGTTTCCGAAAAACGTTCAAGTTACTCGGTTTCAAAAGTTTTGCCCAAGTCAGTGGAATGAAAAGTAAATGACAATTTTCTTGGCAACGGTGATTCTTTTCATCTTGCACATATTTTTATTGTTACATGTTTAATTTTTGTAGAGATTTTTAAGTATTCATTGATACTTAAAAACCATTTTTTTATGCTTGTACCTCGGCAAAACCGTGTAAGCGAACGAAAGATCGATTGAAAGGAAACCGAGCTGTTCGCAATTTCGCATCAGCGCATGCGCAGTGCTGATCGAAATTGTTAAGGCTGTCTTACGGCTGAATTCGAACGAAACTCTTAAGAATACGATTCCCTTGAAACATTCATTAAAAAATACCAATAGATTTTTTTTTCGCTCAGGATTTCTTTATTTGGGCTATTTAAAGGAAATCGTTCCCCCGGGCTTCGGACTTCTGAGAGGGGCCCGGAGCCCGAAACTTAAATAAACTATGTACAACATGAGAAAAAATGTGGGCCCGTGAGTTGAACCCCCCGTGCCCGTACTTCCCTTCCGCCGGCCCTGTATATTATGATTTCTGTCGTAAGGTGACTTTTCGCATTCTTTGAATATTGAATTTCTATAAAACATTTGAATATCTCCATAATCCTTAGAAGAATTTCCAAAATTTATTAAGTCGTCTATAAGTTTCTTGAGGAATGACTTTGAAAACAGAGAATCTCGCCTAGAAAAGAATTGTTTATCGTATTTTATGAGAAAAAACTGTCCACGCTAAGATCGACAATCAAATTTCAAGAAAAGAATGCAGATTGATGACAGGCATATTAAGAGGTTAGCGGGCAATTGCAGAAGACACAAGATTACATGTTGTAAAATTTGTGTCAAGACATCCTTAAAGTTTATATCGATCGGGCTTCGCTACGGATCAATTCGGTCTAGCAGTGATATCCCTTAGAATGTCAAACGGAATGTCGTGACAAAATTATTTTAGGGAAACGATTAAAATTCTGAAATTAATAAGTATCATTGGCTACGGCTGCGAACCATTATTCAGCTTAAAAGTAATGCGCAAGTACCTTTTTTACAACAAAAAAAAAGCCAACAAGTCTGCTGCGCAATTAATGATGCCCTTCTGTTTGATTTTGGTGCCCACCTCTGGGCTAGAGGAAAGCGATTCTTAAATTTCGCCAAAGCCCTGAAACGAGCCAAAACGTTTTTCTTTGTGATTTTTGTTTCTGAAGCATTTCTGAAAGGAAAGGAAGAAAGGAAAGGGAGGTTTGCGGTTCGCTTCACCGGCTGAAATAAGCGGTTCGGTTCGGTTCAGAACCGGCTTGCATTCCTGGTTGTTAACAAATTTTTGTCAATTTGTTCACTGCTTTTCGTCTTTTGCTGACGGTGCAGCTTATGAAATAATAATTCAAGTCATTTTTAAATTAAAATGAAATTTTTTAGAATTTTATAATCGTAAAGAAAAAGGCCTGATTCTTATACCCAAACTTTTATACGACTAAGGAGTACTCTGTAGTTGTTGGCCAGGATGCGGTCTCCTTTTTTGAATATGGGGATAGCGTTGCTTTCTTGAAGGAAGTAGGAAACGAACCTTTAGCGAAAAGATCGATATAAGCCTTCGTTAACAGTATAATAAAATCCGGCGCCGCATATCTGAAGAACTCTGCTACGATCCGATCCCCTCCTGGACCTTTATTCCTTTTCATAGAACTTATGGCATCTGTTGCTTCAGCAGCATTAAAACTTCTGTCCATTTCCTCCGAGTGAGCAAGCGGTGGGGCAAATTGGATCCGGACTCCAGGGCTTTGTACGCAAAAGCAGATTTGAAAAACTGCAATCAGTTCGAATGAAGTTTATTGAATGATTACCAAAAGCAATAAGCTAAAGAACACATCGGAAATATTTTCAAAACACAATATCACATTCAGAAGATAACGAAGGTACTAAATATTCTCCGATATGTGAGCGCTAAAATGTTTAAAAAAATGAAACCACTCGAACCTTCTAAAACATTATCCCTTAACTATAAGTTGGACAAACTTTACCAAATATGAGCAAATACGGAATCATATTTTGTATATTAACCCAATAAATAAATAGGTTTTCTATTTAAATTGGGTTAAACTATACTATTGGGTATAACTTAAATCTTAATTCGGAGGTCCGGAACAATACTGGCCATAAGGCTGCCACAAGGTAACTATTTTCGCTTACGACATCGTGGCAGGTTCCATGTATTAACACTGTAAGTCATCTTTTTTCAATCATAAAGATGGGTACTCCTTACACAAAGGTTAGTCTGCGTGAGGTTGAGTAGTCGGTTAAATGCCTTTATAAACGGTCTAATGTTGCCTTCCAATAGACTGCAAACGAAAAACCTTTTAAATATCCGTTTACCCCAGCCAGACGTAGGCCCTACGAGGGGGTTTCGTCTGCAAAACGAGGCGTAATACTTTCTTAAAGTCTCAAAGCACGGCGATTACACAATTTGTTTATGGAGCAGTAATCAAATAATTTACTTAAAAACATGCAATATTTTCAATCACCACTGATTTGATCTGCAACTTGTCTGCGTTTGCTGACCCTTTTCAATGATTTTACAGGCTTCCACTTTGACCAATTTTTTTTGTACGATTTTAAAATACATTTTTTGGCCTCCATTGAACAAGGCATGCAAATCCGATAACAGCCTCGTCGAACAAAAACCAAGGAATAAAAAAAAAGGAGAAAAAAGTCGAAATATAATAAAATCGACGCCATGCGGCGCAACATCGCCAACTGTACAGCAGCAACAGCAATGACAGCAGAAGTAAGGGTTGATTGCTCCTGGCCCTATGACCACCCCCATCACCATCCCCTGCATGGCTCTTTGACGCTTCATCGTTGCCGGAATTCAGTTACTTCGTTGGTGTCGCTGGCGCTGCATTTCTGCGCTGCACACTAATTTGATTTTTTATACAAATCGACGGACGGAAGCTCTCTTATTTCGTTATCGACTTTTGTTTGTTAACGCTTAGCTTGCCGATTTTCGCGTTACAGCACTTGCGCTGAAAACAATTTCTGATCGTTGTAAAAATTTGCATTCAATGTCAATTTATGCAAATCGCATTGCCCGACTCCCGGGGCGAGGGGGGTGAGCGCCTAGCCGCGCGATGGACAAGACAAAACAGTGGCCAATTGTCGAGCTATATGCTAATTAGATGGCCGCTGCAACTAACCTAAATTCTTGGGAAAACAGCATAGGAAAATTTAATTCCATTTGAATTACTTTTAGAGGGGAGGAGGGGGGGAAAAAAATATGAATGGGTCGACCGGTCAGCCAGCAGGCCGAGAAAGTGAGTGCTCTGGACGTGGCCAACAAAACGAACAATAGAGCGTAAAATAAGTGCAAAAGCAGCAGGCAGCAAGAAAAAATAAAGGAAAACTTTGCCAGCGCGCAGAAAATTCAACGAAATGAAAAATGAACAAAGTGGCCCAACGGTGGGGGGGAGGGGTGGGCCCAATGAACAGCGTGTACTTATTTCAAAAGAAGCAGGCAGCGAAGGAGCAGCAGCAGCAGCAGCAGAGAAAGTCAGCTTCAATTGAACAGTTAAACTTCCATTAATTGTACGCGGGGTCGCGGGGAGCAATCGCAATCGCAGTCGCTGTGCCAACTGTGTCAGTTTCAAAAAAATTACAAATGCATGAAATGCCCGCGCAAACAGGTCAGCCTGCAAATTTGCGGTGAATTGTGTAAGGCAGTCCATGGGAGTCGCCGTTCAATTAGATGATTATATCATTACGTACAGAAAACATGCGCCCGGGAAATTAACCAACATTTGGGCAGCTAATTGGCTGGCCAAGCTGCTCGTGTGGAAATCCATTCAATGGCCACGCCAGGCATCCTCCTCCAGCTTCAATGAAGCGCAAGGCGCAAAGTGTCATTGGCCACACTTCATTGAGGACTGTCAGAAATTTTCAATTTAGCAAATTAGCCGCCCCAACAACAACAACAGCAACCAAAAGCAAAGGACAGATGCGCGTACAAAGGCAGCATCTCTCAGGTCCTTCCCCAAATAATGATGACAAGCCGGATGAAATTAAACAACTGAAAATCGCCAGCTGCCAATAATGCCAAGCAGAAAGAGCGAGAGAGCGCGCGTACAATTGCCTAAGCCCGGGCAACTAATCCGGCAACAATTACAACAAGAAGCGCACAAATCGTTGCCTACATTTGAGCGCATCTTAAAGCAAACTTTTTGCTTTCAGCCAAAACACATAAAAAAAATACAAAATGAAATGCTAAAACCAATACGCATAAATAATATATAAAAAAGAAACATAAACCATAAAAAACAGCGAGCAAGTGCAAACATAAATCATTGGCTGCAAAATGAAAAGCTTTGCGCAACAAGTCGTCGAAACAATAAAACCCAGCGAGGCTTAGGGCAGGGGGAGCAGTTCAAAGGTGCCAGCGCGCGGTTGACCGACAGTAAAGAAATATATGTTAAAATTTCACCAAATATTAGAATTAATGGCTTTGAAATGCCAGCCAAATGGATGGAAAATTTATTCAAAAAACATGACAGAAAAAATAACAGAAATGAATTGATTAAAATGGCTTAGACTTGCAGTTTCTTTGTTAAGAGCTTGAGAGATCTATTCAGGCAACTGAAATCCCAATCGAACCACTATTAAAAATCAGTTGTTCTTCTCTTTTTTGTTTAAATTAATTTCATTGAAAATTCATTGTCAAGCTTATGATGCAAGTTTTTGAAGCAGCAGCAGCAGACTTTGCCTGTCAACTGTCGGCCTAACGACGGTTGTCCATCCATGCCAGCAATGCCATAACTACTGTAAAAGTCGTTGGCGCCCTCCGCTTAAAAATCTCTCTTAAAAATCGAAACTCTGAAAGCGCGCTAAAAGCTTTTCTCTCTATTACCTTGCTCCTTTCGCCTAAAAACACTAAGCTGAAATCGAATTTAGCTCAATTTTAAGAGCAAAATTTATCAAAATTCAAGAACGAAAGAATTTTTTTCACCTGGCATCAGCTCTCGCACCAATTTTGTATGGTTTCATACCGAAATTCTGACAATAACGCACTCTACGCACTCCAAATGGTGGCTTCATCTCCAATAAACTGTAGCTGGTGCGAAATTTTGTTTTTTTCTTTATAAAATAAACCAAGGCAGTTGGGATGGGGTGTCATTTTTCTAAAATTTGTTCTTAAAGTGATATCATTGCACTCCAAGTGAGAAAATCCGTTCATGTCCTATTTTTTTTAGTCTTATCTGACTCTTTTATGAAATTTAAAACCTCATAAAATACACATAGAAGTCACTTTTCTAGGCACCTGAAGCAAAAAATACAACCAAAACCAAATGCTAAGATATAAGTTCTTTTTATGAGAGAGCAACGAATATGCTCCGAAACCCATAAATTTCAGGTCCTACTCTAAAAACGATTTAAGCTCAACTCTTTTTAAACACATAATTTAGAGCGCTCCGAACTTTGCTTGTTGGAATACTTCCAACCCAATATTTGGAAGATAATTTTAACAAAAGTCTTTGAAGATCAATGGACGAGTCTTTTTTGAGCTTTTTTGATGATTAAAAAGAGATTACAATCACGATTAAAGGAAGACTCGAAAGGGAATCATGCATATGCGTAAGCTATATTGAAAACGACTGGATTTTCAATGCGACCCGCCTCAGTGAAAAACAGAAACAAACGCAGCACAAACTGTCTCTCACCGGGCGGAACACTTTTTCTCGCACGTCATGTGTTTTCTGTTTCGTGTGTTTGGTTGAGCAAAACATACTAGTCAGTCATCCGACAACCTCCGACAGCAACTGTTTTGAGCAAGCGCTTACTAAACAACTGTCTTCAAATGAGCAGGACACAATAAGTGTCAGCGAAAAGTGTTTTTCGTTTTGTGCGGTTGGTGTGTATTATGAATGTTCATAGTTAAGGGGGTCTTTTACCTTTGAGTGCCGAATTCGACCCATTTATTTAAAAAATCGTGGAAAGAAAATGCGTAAAGATTTTCTTAATCTGTTTCTTGTATTTGGTAGGACAACTTATTGAGAAAAAAATTAATTTATGGGAGTATTCTGCGTCAAAAAAAAAAAAAGGAAAACGGAAATAGTTGGAATGAATGCCTTTATCGTGCGAGGGCGGGGGAGTATTCAAGTCCAAACGTAATTATTGGGTGAATATCAATGCAATTGGGTTTATAAGTCCTAATTTTAGAAAGTCCATCACAATGGCCAGAAGTGGGAGGTTCAAGGTCAGACCTCATTTTTAATAGAGGGCGAAGATTTAGACTTTACCGTGGTTATTTAGACGAAGAATGTAAGATTCGTAGTTCAAATTTAAAACAATTCTGAACTTTTTTATTGTCTTCACAACCCATTTTACGAACGATTAAAATTAATCCAAGCGCATTAAAATCACACAGCCAAGTGTCGCTCCTTATACAAAGACACTCACAGCGCAACACACAACCACATATACATACATACGCAAAAAACACTTCAGAAGTATGCTCTCGGCAAAAGTTTCAGTGAATGACAGGAGAGAAACAGGAACGAAAAAAAGGTTCTTTGCCTTGAGAGCAACAGAAATGAGCAGAAACAGAACTGAAACTGTCCTTGGCTCATAATGTCCGTAACCTAACTGTCCTTTGTTTCATAATGTCCGTAACCTAACTGTCTTTTGTTGACACTCTAAAAGTGGAGAGAGTTTTTTGCGAGCTCTGGTCGAAACTGATCAGAAGAGCGGTATAAAAACGAATCTTCAAGGTACCGTATTATGATCAGAAAACGAACGCATGCATGACTATTTTTGTCAGACCGTGAACTCGAAATAGACTCGAAAGTGATCAAAAATTTTATAAAATGATTGCTGGGTTATTACTAGATACTCAGTACACAGCAGTCAATACTCAGAACTCAATACTGAGTATTCGATACTCAGTATTCGATACTAAGAACTCGTTACTATGTGCTCGATACTAAGTACTCGATACTCAGCTTTCGATACTCATTTCTCGATTCTTACTACTCAATACTAAAAACGGGGTAGTAAGTACTCGATACAATGTACTCGATACTCCGTATTCGCTACTCATGACACGATTCTAAGTACACGATACAAAGTATTCGATACTCAGAACTCAATACTCTGTACTCGATTCTAAGATCTCGATACTTAGTACTAAATGCTCAGTAATCTAAAATCGATACCAGGTACTCAATACTGAAAACTCGATACTAGGACATTATACCAAGTACTCGATACCTAATACTCGTTACGTAATACTCGATACTTATAGCTCGATACTCAGTAAAAGTAAAATCGGCTTGTCAAGATGACACAGCCCCAAGGGGCCAAAGCCGAGCCTCTCTCAATCTCTTGGCTTGTGCGCTTCTAATTTTAGCACAAGAGAAAGGGACCTACAGTTTAACGCCGAATCCGAACGGCAGTTTGAGAAGCTTTTCATGGCTACTGCAATGCTGGCGCCAACAGCAAGAGGTGTGGCCGGGTGTACATTTTTATTCAAAGAAAAAAACTTTTCATTAGATGTTCCGAGGCGGGATCGAACCTACAACCGCATGCACAGCGGTCGAGCACTCTAGCCGCTGAGCAACCCAGCAAAATGTGCTTTCTGAAAAGAAGATTACGACTGCTAAAAAATCGTATGAAAAATTGCATTAATCCTATATTTTCAACTAAACTGCGGGACACTAATACAAACGAATAAGCTCTCAATATTATCAAGCAGTGCTCAAGTCAGTTGGCCAGTCAGTGGAATTTAAAGCAGGACTCTTATTCCTGCACTACATGATCGCTTGCTCAGTGAAGCCACTCATTCTGGTTCACTCTCTTCTAAACAATCCGACTCTTTATGCCACATCCAGTGGTAATCCCAATATAAACTATCTAAAAGTATGCTAAGCAAATAAATAGTTAACTTTCCCACCAACAATAGTTGTGAAAAAATGGCTTTAGTATGGTTTTTGTGTACAGAATGAGCATAGAATGCATAACCAAAGCCATAAAGCATATCAGTCTAAATATTAGTTAGCAATTTGTTTAAAAATGTTTGCATGCAGCTCAACATGAAAGCATTCCAGGAAAAAGGTGCAAAAATTTGCAAATGCGATTTGGTTGCAATGGGAAAGCCACAGAGCTGGCAAATTTCCATGCGCTGATGCGAGATGTTGATGTGGATGTTGTTTTCGTATTTATACTGTTGTTGGCCGCGGACTTGGCCAAATGTTTTGTTGGTGTTTTCTGCGCATAAATTGTTGCCGCTTTTGAGTTTAAGCCAACAGTTTGTTTTGTTGGTCAGCCAACACTTTGGCCCTACATGCAATTATGCGCCAGTTAATTGCAGTTGCTGTTGTTGCTTTGCAAGTTGTTGGTCAGTTGGCATAATCAAATATGCCACTGTTTTGACTAAAAGTTTAATTAGAAATCTCTCAACTTGGTTTACGTGGCGTATGCGTAACTCTGCATTTTGAAGTTGACGTCACCCGAACTTCATTTAAGGCAAAACTAATTTCAACTCATAATTAAGTCAAGATGCCTATGCCAGGCTGCTTCTGCTGCCCCCTAATCAAGCTCGCTTCTTCGTCTGCTTCCGCCGTACGGACTGCCTCATTAAAAATAACACCGAGGTGCAGGCGGACAAACAAACAAACCGTTCACCTGGCAGCTGTAAGAAAATTTTATATATAATTTCTGGTATGTATTTTACGTTGCTAATCCTCAACGGACTCCACGGCGTATGCATTGCGCTAACTTAATTTGCCTCGGGCCTAATTGCAGCTGACTGACGGGTTGTTAGTGAAACTTTTGCTGGTCTAATTGAAGGCATCATTATTTGCCTGGAAGTCAGAGTTCAATGTGCCCGGCTTTGCTTCTTGTTGCATCCGAGAACCGTTTTAAGCTTAACGTTTCATTTAATATTTAGCCAAATTTACTTGGTCACATAAATCAATGCCAAGCAGCCTGCCCCCATATGAATACTCAAGTGTCTCGACTGTGCCGCTCGAGCAACAAATGGGACAAATTTCCATTTCAAGCCCATGCCGCATAAATGGCACATAATTTACGATATGAACAACAGCAGCAGGAGCGGCAGCAGCAGCAGCAACAACAACGAGCGTTACCACCAGCTAACCAAACATGCAGCCAACTATCCCAAAAAGCTGGTAACAATATTAGTTAGCATGAGCAGCAGCAACAATCACAACATCAAGGGGCAGCGGGGAGTTAAGTTTACATTTGTGTTGGTGTCGGTGTCTGCTCGCTTGTATGTATATTTGGAGCACCCGACGCTGTCCGGCGTCAATGTGTGAAGTAATTAATTACAAAGCAACTGATGTATATCTGTGTGCGTGTGCTGTACTCCCTCGCTCAGTCTCTGTGTCTTTTGTGTGTGTGTGTGTGTGTCGGGTGTTGGATTATGATGCATGATCGTATAGGTTGCTGCACGCACACACTGACTTCAAGTAGCGCTATCAGGTTTCGAGTGCCTGCCTGTAACCAAAATTGAATTGATTTACACCTGAGGTGTTACGATTTCATACCAAATCCCATTTGCATTTCATTTATTGCACAAATTTCCATAAAAAAATTACAATTTTAGCCATCAATTGAATTATGAAAAACAAAAGCAGTTAGAAACAGACAACGAGAAATGTTTCATTTGAATATTAAAAATGTGAAAGCTCACCCACGACTTTTGTGTTTCCGCGCCTAATATTTGGTCTGTTGCATGTTGCGTTTTGATAAATCAATAAAGCTTTTAATTCGTTTATCTACTGCTACAATCATGCATCAATATTTAAAAATTTTTAATAAGAATTGTAACAGGGTACGACACTAAAAACCCGGGATGAGACCCCTAAAATCTGATAGAAGGGACTTCTGTAAGCATCACCTCATACTCAGTTTTTCAACTGTAGCCTAGGCTCGCGTTCAATGGGTACTTTTGTACTAGCAACACAAAGCGACAACAATTTCACTTTTATTTCCAATATTTGCATGTTGTTAATGGTTCAAAATAAAAATAGTAACGCATTGAAGGAAGCATCTCCGACCACATAAAGTAAATATATTCTTGATCAGGATGACGAGCTGAGCTGATTGAGCCCTGTCCGTCCATCTGTCCATCTGTTTTTATGCTATCTCTTTCGACAGTTTTAAAGCTATCCTCACAAAACTATGCACGAAGTCTTTTAGTAATTATACGCTGCACATTTGTTTGAAATCGGATATCTATATAATATAGCTGTCATAGAAGAGTAGAGACTGAAAAGTAGTCTTAGTTAGAAACATTTTTTTTTCAATGGAAATGTCCTGAAAATTGGCATGTATTTGTTTTATTTGCTCCCACATAATTCTACAAAGTTTGGTTAAAATCTGTGCAACTTATTCCTTAAACAGAAGAGCAGATGGTACAGCTCAACAATCTATTGACAACAATCTAAGTAAGAACACAATCGCGTACTTGTTAGGAACTGATCTTTATTCATTTTAGTCGCTGCTTTTATAGTCTAACTTATGTATTAGGATATGAGACAACTGTCTTTACATTTATATTTATCATTCTTCTTGTCCTTGTTCAACATATGAACCTCATTTATTTCTTATGTATATCTTATGAACTTATGTTACCTCTCTTTCTTGCGCATCAATTTACTTGTCTACAAATTATTCTGAGCTGCTCTGACTTACTATCCTAATTCAATCCTTGCATGTGGTCGGTTCGCACCATATGTATGCAGGCGTGTGAGCCGGGGACTTCTAGTCATCTACCTAAACGCGACCCTTTCAAACGGAATCATATTTTGAAACGTCTTGGTTTTAAATGAAATCGCCTTCAAAAGTTGTACATAATAGTTTGTTTTGCCTTTCCATGATTTCACTAAATTTGGTCGAAATCGGACATCGGAAAAGTAGTCATATTTAGAAAAACAAACTGCAAGGGTATACGAAACTTCGGCCGAGCTGAAGTGTGAACCGGGGAAAATATTACCCCGCCGCTCGCAGACAAGCCGAGCTAACCCAAACAATCTGCAAACAATATCAGTCAAGCACACAGCAAATAAGAACAATCCAGTCTTTATTACACTTCGAATTGGAAAGAGCCGGTGAAAAAATTACAGAAAACTTATGATTCAAAGGGAAGTTACTGATCGACACCTTTTTAAGACTTGTGTCTTGGCCCTTAGCACTGGTACCGCCTGCCATCATTAGGATCGGATTGCCGGCGGATCATAGGTTCCTTACAATATTTATTGAATATTTTGGTTTCTGATAAACTTGTAGGGCCCAGTTCCGGTTATCGAGTCGATTTTCGAGTAAACGATAATATTTTGCATCCAAATTAAATAACGTTGTAAAGAAGGTGAAAATCTGGTATAAAAAAACCTGAGATGCAAACCGGTTTCGAACCGGTGAACCGGACCGAACCGCAAACCGAGCCGGCTTCCTTTCAGAAATGCTAAACCGAACCGAAAACCACAAAGAAAACCGATTCGGTTCGGTTCAGTTCGCTGATGAGTTTTAAAACGTGAATCGCTTTCCACTAGCCAATGATACCTACTTATCAACATCGTTTTCCTAATATAATTTTAGGTACAGGGTCGAGCAAAGGAACCTTGTAAGGATGTCTTGACACAAATTTTACAACATGTACTCCTAAGTCTACCGTGATTGCGAGCCGATCTCTTTATAAACCTGTTACCAGTGAGTTTTTTTCACCATTATAGGTTGCGTAAGATGCATAGTACGTATTCTCTTTTTGCCGACATTCTCCGTTTTCGAAGGGCATTCCTACAAGGACGAGTCCTACAAATGCGACTTCAAAAGTTTTGGACATTCTTATAAGAATCTTAAGATACTCAGATGGTTTATGGTAATTGTACGAAAAGTCACATTACAACACAAATCATAATTCAGTCTAATTCTCTATTACGAGCTTCTGTACAATGAAGTTTTCTTTATAGCGAATTAAGGGGGTCTTCTCATTGAGCAACTTTTTTTTCGACTTTTTTTTTTGCATTTATTTATAGCTTGGATATTCAAAAATATCCCCCAAAAGGATTTTCGAAAACTCGAATTAGTTTAGGAGATATAGTCCTTTTAGTGACCCAATGTGACCTAAATTCCCAAGCAACTGCAAACTTAAAGCGCGTTTATCTCGAAACCACGTTTTTCGAACTGGCGGCCATGATATCTCCAGTTCAACTGAACCGATTTTCATGAAACAAAGTGGAATCGACGCAGAATTGTCACCATTCTCGGGTGAACCTCGACCATAATTTTAAAAAAATTTTATATTTTTTTTTTTTACACTAAACTACAAAAAAAAGCCCGAAATTGAAATTATTTTTTTGAATGGCCGCCATTTTGTCAAAAAAAAATCACAAAATTAAGTTTGAGGTTCACCCGAGAATTACATCTATACTGATTATAATCCCGTTTTTTTTTTTTCATTTCGGACGCTCCGGAGACCCGGAATCGTGGCCGCCGTGACGACACCTTTTTTTTCACCATCAACTTTGAAGTCTCATTACTTTTTGAACAGCCCTCGTATCGAGGCAAAAAAAATTTATTTATTTACTTTGAACCTTTTGTAATACAATAAATAAAAAAAGTTTTCAATTATTCTTTGCGTTTTCAAATAAGAATTTTTTAAAAGGGTCCAAAAAACGGGTTTTGAATGAGAAGACCCCCTTAACTTCCAAACACTGCAATTTCGTTCAATATTCAAACAATTCTATATTATCTACTATATAACGAAGTTTATTTTTGTCTCCTTAAGATTCGCTATACAGAAGTTCGACTGTATTTCTCATCCGAACCGAAACCGCTGTTCAGTTAGCTCCAAAAACCATGTAATAAACCGAACCGGCGGTACAGAACCGAACCAGTACTTATTTCCAAATGGTTTGCATTCCTGAAAAAAACTCGAATTCGTTTAAGCAACTGAAATCGATTGCCCAATGCCAAGTGAATTCAATTCGAAAGAAAATTACGACGAGATCTAGTAACAAATGTTCTCAAAAGCAGCACAATTAAACTTAGTTCCGCCACCGCACAGATAAGTGTACGTTTGCCATTTAGAAGTGCGTATACAAATGTGTGCAATGGCGCAGTGAGCTAGCACGTCGCCATCGTTGAGAGCAAAAGCTATTGAGATCGACTCCAGACAAGACCGACAAAAGTTTTTCTTTTTTCTGAAATGAACCAAGGCAAGTCGTGTGGGCTGTCGCTGTAACCTAAAACAATTTCAATCAAATCTTTTACCCAGTTGATTTTAAAATATTCTTAAAAACCAACCATTTCAACACTAATCAAGTTATTTCGTTCTGAATAAATGTATATCGAATAAGAAACTTGTTCTACAAGTGAGAAAAACCGTTAATGGCTTGTTTTTGGTAAGGATTGTGCTAATATTGAGTCCAATGTTTTCGGCCTTTTACCTTTGTATATAGTAAAAAACAATTGACTGAAGTTGGCTTGTGCTAACGGTTTGTCTGTTCAACTTTGAGCTAAATTTAAATGGTTTTTAAGACTAGGTCGAAAAAACTGTGCAAAATGAAGGCAAAACCTGGCGATTTTACGACATTCTTGAAATTTTAGGTATAAAGATGTGTTTTTGGTTTGATTTTTGTGAATATACTTTGTAGGGTAAATCAAGAAGCCATAAAATCCAATCAGAAGCTAAAACTATAGTTGATTGGTACATCAAATTGGGATTGGTAGCTGACTTCTTTTCACACTCGCCCATACGAAGAAGTCAAATGCAGTTGACAAATCGGAAATCCAACTAACAAGAACAGCAAAGACATCGAGGCTAGACAGCTCCTTAAGTAATTTGAAATTAATTTGCTCTGCTCAAAACGCTGCATTAAAGCATTAAAGAAAAATTCCATTCATTTAATGTTCCTCTCCTCGCGGGGTTAATCCCCGCCACAATCAGGGTATTCCTCATTAGCACGACAACTTTAGGCGTTGTCTTCGCGGACTAATTGTATTCATCATGAGCCCATGAGCAATTCGATTTAAAATGGCGACCGAGGGTTTTTTGAAGAATATTTATGAAAGCCACACACGTGATCTGCATGCGCGTACACTCGTCACGGCCAGGGCAGGGAACGGAACGGAACGGGGGGAGCAGCCACATTTAAATTAATCACAGTAAAAGCGAATTGCCCAAAACAATGTTATATCCTGTGGGAGGACCTTTGGGATTCAATGGGCGACACAAACAAACGAAAATCTGTAAATGCGTGAGCGCTAGAGTTTCTAGAGCGGAGAATGTGGCCGCCAATCCGTGACGAAACCAAACCAAAGCTGTCACTGTGTGAGGGAACTGTGTGCGTGCGGTTGCTCAAATTAAAACAAAGTGTCGTGCGTTTGATGAAAATGTAACGTCGGCGTCACACATAAATGCTAATTGGCTTAAATGTGCGTGTGTGTGTGTGTGGGTGAGCTTTTCTATCAGGTGTTCAAATTTTGAACACTTTATAGTTTGGTTAATTGTCAAAGTAGCGAAAAGCGAAAAGGGTGTGTGTGTGTGGGCCACACATTTTATGACTCAATTATTCGTTGGTTCTTGCGGCACAGCCACCGACTCACTTATTTTGGGGGGGGTGGAAGATGAACCAATCAAGCAGCTGTCGCTGATTGGCCTGACCGCTCTACGTGATCCCCTCCACCATCGTCAGCATCATCCAGTGACAAACGTAAACTGCTCAAGGAAATTGAAAACAAGTGAAATAAAGTGATTCGCCTGCATTTTCCATTCTCTTTTCTTTTATTTCGCGCTATTCTTACAGTTTGCCTCCTTTTGTGTGCCCACAAATTCTATGGCATTTTATGTTTATTTGCCTTCAGTCCATTACGACTTTATGCTCTTTAGCAGACAATCAACATTGTTGCTGTTGCCCCCGAGGGGTGGCGGGGGGACGGGGGCTGCCCCTTGGACAATACTCGTGCGAAAATGCAAATTACAATTGGAATGGGCGACTGACTGACTGACTGACTCACGGACTAAATGAACGAATGAGCGATTGCCGCTGTGAGCCCAACATTTAGGGGCATTTGTGGCATTCCCTGATAAATAGCAATCGCTTGGCCTAGGCTTGAAAGCGCTCCCCTCATATGCCATAATTTATGCAAATTAATTTACCAAAACAAAAAAATGGGAGGAAAAATGTCAAGCCATCTTTGGCCTAAGACATATTTCATGCAAGTGCGACAATTTTCGCGAAAAATACATAAATATAGTGCGCCTTAAAGTAGACTCATTTATATGGCTTTATGCGCAATTTCAGGCGCTGACATTTATGATGTATGACCATATATTCTTATATGCCGTTTATATGTGTCTTCGAGTGTGTGAGAGAATAGCGTGTGTGTGTGTGTTCTCATGACGACTGCCGACTGACTGACTGACTGGCTTGTTGAGCGATGAAGAGTGGGAGTATTCGTCACAAGGCCAACGGGCAAAGCTTAGACTCTTGGCCAGACATTCACCTGCTTGATGCCACACAATTACTGTGAGACGACGAGTGTATGTCCACAAGACTGTCCTAAATATGGCAGATAAAGCATTGTCAAAAACCATTTCATCATCGATTTACTAAAAAACTAAAAAGAGAAGCATTGAAAAGTTTGAAATGTAAGAAGTTTAAGCACTTTTAGACTCACTTGAATTAAAAAACTCATACACTATTTCATTCCAAATGTCTCATTATTTCAAATGTAGTCGCAATTGTTTTGGTACACGTATTGAACACACACGTTCCTGAGAACCATAGAACGCTACCACTCCAACTTGACGGCTATATGACAAGTGACGTTTATGCTATATTACTGCATCAAAAGTTTTTGGCGTCAGTTGTTTGCAATCTTGGAATGGGTCTTGCTCGAAAATCGTGTTGTCGTAGTTGGCCTGCATAAATGCGGCTACAAAAAAGGTGAAGTCTTTCGGATGTTGCGACCATTGAAAATTACCCGTTACTTTGTGCATTGTACCGTGAAGTATTTGAGAACACTGATGCAATCAACGACGTGCAAGATCAAAGCAAGCTGAGAATCATAGCTCATGAGATGAATATCAGCAATGATAGCATGTAGCGCATCATAAAACGTGACTAGGGACTCAGTGCATTCAAGAGACACACCGGCCACTTGCTCACATCAGCATTAAAACAAAAACGGAAGACAAAATCGAAAGCATTGCGCCGCCAGTGCACGAACAATGCCCAAAGTCGAATTCTGTTTACTCGTTCAACAAAATGAACGATAGTGCGTATGCAGTGTCATAAAGAGAGTTCAGAGAGGTCACCATCCGGCTTATGTGATGGCTTGAAGGGACATCACCTATGATTGTGAAAAAGGAGTCAAAACTACAGCGAAAGTGTGCCAGTCCGACGTTTTGGAAAAGGTTGTGAAGCATCTCAACATGACATTATTTGCAAACAAGCCGTGGACCTTTCAAAAGGACACCGCTCCAGCTCACAAGGCAAAATCGACTCAAACATGGCTAAACAAGATAGAAAGTCGGTCAAGCCCGACTATAATATATTCCTTTGCGACCGGTGCTGGCCAAAATTGTATGTTTTCCTTATAACTTTCCTTTGGCAGATCGATAAATAATCCTGATTACTAAATATGTCCAGAAGGAACGAACCTGTAGGAGATATGACGCATATGTCCAATACATGTCAAACCTCTATCTCTTACCATCTCTGAGATCTGTTTGTTCATACGGAAAGACGGACGGACAGATGGACGGACAGACTGACGAACGGAAAGACGGACAGTCGGACATGGCTAAATAGACTCGGCTGTTAATGCTGATCAAGAATATATATTCTTTATAGGGTCGGAGATGCATTTTTCTGTTTGTTACATACTTTTGCACCAACTTAATATACTCTGTGTTCCTTTGGTAGAGAGTATTACACCCAGCGACAAAAAAAAGCCGCACTCTGCCATTTCATGAATTTTTGCCTTCACTCGTCAGAGGACCCCTCAAATGTTATTCTATTCGCATATTTTTTTTTTTGGGTTGTCAATTAATCAATTTTTAAACAAAATGTCACACGGCTTTTATTTATATCACACTTACATAATTATAAATAATCATTTTTCTAAAATTAAACTTTTCAAACGATATTTTAGAAATTTGACCAGTTGCAAGAAAAAAATAAATAATAATAAAATAAAGTTGTTTTTCATACAAATCAAATTTGTTTCCAATGATTTACACTATTTACTACAAACTAATGACAAAAACAATTTCATTCGATAGGTTTTTCTTTAAATTAACAATTATTTAATATTTTGTGGTTCCACCCTTGGCTTTAATTACACATTTGACCCTGTTGGGCATTGAATCGTATAAAGCCTTCAGATATTCCTCAGTTATATCCTCAAACCATACTTTTTCTATGGTTTCCTTTAATTCGACCATAGTTTTTGGCTTCCGCTTGCCTATTTTCGAGCTCATAAGACCCCAGACATTTTCTATGGGATTCAGGTCAGGACTGTTACCTGGCCAATCTAAGGACCTAATACCCAATTCCTCCTTCAAAATGGTTATCTGTCGTTTAAGAATGGATAAAAGTAATTTAAAAAAATATTCAACCAACATGGAGTCAACGAATCACTTACAGAGCGAGCCCGATGACAAGGTGCAGAATCGTCCTGAAATATGGGTTCTTGTTCCCTCTCAGAAAAGGATTCAATACTGGGCATTCACCATTCCCTGAAGCATTAAAAGCGATTCAGTTTTATATTTAGATATGCATCCCCATATCATAATATAAGGCGAATGCTTTACAGTGGCAATGCAGCAGTTTTCTGAAAATCGTTCCCCTGTTCTACGTCGAACTGTGGAGCCATCGGGTCCAATGAGGTTGAATTTTGACTCATCCGAGAATATGCTTCGTGACCACTCAGATTCACCCCAATTTTGTTTATCCTTCGCCCAATTTAAGCGAGCGTTCTTCATTGGAAGATTTAGAAGTGGCTTTTTGGCAGGTGTCCTTGCCATTAACCCCATCTCATTTAGCTGACGCTGAATAGTTCGAGCCGAAATGTCTCTTGAATATCGTTGCTGTACTTCAGACAGCATTTTTAAATCGATCTTGGAGGCTCGTTCTCATAATAACTCGATCTTCCCTTACACTTGTGCATTTTATTCTACCTGATCCTTTCGTCCGCTCCAATTCTCCAGTCTCGCGAAATTGTTTCAAAAATCATCTCACCGAGCTTTCATTAAAGTTAGTTTTATCCGCTATTTTACGAATTGACACATTTTGTTCAGCCAATGCAATAATTTTTGCTTTTTCAGCCAGGTTCAGTTGTTTTCCTTTAGCCATAGTTTCTAAGAAAAAGGTCAGCAAAATGTGCCTTTATAACTGAGACGCCAAACGCCAAAAATGACTTGCAACATGAAGAAAACAATCAGGGGAACTCCCAAAAATTAAAATTATTCGAATAGAATATTATTTGGGGAAACCCCGTGGTAGAGATGACAAAAATGCATGAAATGGCAGAGTGCGGCTTTTTTTTTTGTCGCTGGGTGTAAATCCATGTAACGTACTTCATTTCTAGGGATGATTGACCTGCTGGTAGCCCAGAGCTGAATCCATTGGTCTACAAACTCAAGCTGAGTCTTTGAAGCGTGCATGAGGTGTCAAAGGATGAGTCGCCAGAGATACTCCACCTTGCTGAAAGGCATAAGGCTGCCATTTCGAATAAGTTGTTCTACGATTTGTAGCCATTGAATTACCGAATAAATAGAAGAAAAAAAATTTAAAAAAATATTCATTCGTTTTCATTTTATTACCAAAAAACCGTGTACCAATACAATTGCGAGTAATTGAAGTTTACTTGTTGACGCTGCCGGTCAATTTTTTTGTTGTTTTTTTTGTTGTTGTTGATTTCGAAAAGCTCGTACCTCTTGTGATTAAAAAGTACCCAATTGAGACATGGTTAAACGCGCATTTGCGTTTTCTTCAGGGATTTGTTCGTCTGTTCTTTCTGCATTTGTATTTGGCATGATTGTTGCTGCATTCGTTTGACGGCCGAAATCGAGAGCATGCATCTAAGAGCTTAAACTAAACAATGTTATGTGGAAGTTGACAATCATTTCAACGGTTACTAGATTAGGTTTGACGAAAATCGAAATGGCTTAACCAGCTGAAACCGATTGCTCAATGGCAAGTTGATTCAATTTGTCAAAAATAAGAAAACCTAATCACATTCTGCTTACTTCTTATATAAAACTGTGAACTTTAAATTAGAAAAACCATGTTTACACGAAAACCAACTCGGAATTCGGAACAGGACCGATAGTATTTAAAAGGCTATTCCCACTGAGTACATCTAACATCTAACATCCAATATCATGAGTCATAGAAAAGGCTTAGCTGAAAAATCATGGGAAAAGTGCCCCAGGAGATGTTTTAGTATTTTGAATCAGGGATTTTAGCTATTATCTTGGAGGGTAGGTACAACAAATTTTAAGTCATGGGAACACTAAGCTTGTCCATTGCATAAAACAACAGCGGCTGCGCTGGATAGGACATGTTACCAGTATGGATAACGGGTATACAGTCGGCATGCGAGCGTGTTAGGAGGCGACGATGAGTGATTGGGATAAGCAACACGTATCGTGTAGATTTTCTAAATGTAGCATTCTGCATATGAAATCGTTAACGTTAATTTATAAAAACCCACTTGTCACGAGTGAAGAACAGTTTTCTAAATGAAACATATTACTTTTCTGTACTGATTTTGAGCTAAACTTTTTGCATAGAATTTCCACACGAGCATGTAGGCTTTCAACATCTAAACAATTATGTAGAAAACTTAAACTTTCGTGTGGTTTTTTTATTGCTGTATGAAAAATGTTGAATTATTGAATAAGCAGGTTATATAAAGACATTTACCTTTTTCTTTTTGTCCATTTTTGACAATTAGCGTTTCAACATGTCTCGTTTACTTTTTTTTTATTTCTACATGTAGCAGGGCGAACTACGTTTAGCTTAGGATTGCCGTTTCTACAAGCGGCTACCTAATTTGGTTTTCTCTGTGTAGATATAATTGAAAATATGGCTAGTAAGGATGAAATGCTTAAGAACACCCCATTCCATTACAGCAAAGAGTTCCACTAGCTCTTGGAATATAAAACAGTTGTGTGCACATTCCGAAAGCTACCAAAATAGTAACACATGACTGCCACATTCTCAGGCAATAAACAGCGATTACTTGACTGGGATTTGAACTCAGGACCACGAAGACTGAACACCCGGACGACCACTCGTATGTAATTTTTTTATGAATGTTTTTCTAAATAAATTTTTGGCACTAAGCAGGCGGCATTTAAAATTCAAAAAATGTATAACAAATCAACTGGAAATTATATAAATGACAACTATTCTTACTGAAGCAAATCAACAAATTGTGAAAACTCAACAAGATGCCTGAGAAACCAGAAGCAATTACCAACAAAGCCATGAAGGTAGTCAAGGACTCCAAGCAGATTGTTAAGCCGGTGGTGCGTGCACCGTTGGCCAATCAGCATGATCGGGTAAGCAGCTGCAACGCTTAAACTGTTTATAAATACAAATTTGTGACAACTTGATACTTTTAACAGATATGGAAGCTCATGAAAATGTAGCGGAAGAGGAAGAAGAAAAGGACCAACTAAACTTGTTATATTATTTCAATGTTCATTTCGTTTATTAAATGCTGACTAAAGCGAAAAATACCCTTTAAATCTCTTATATTATCTCAAGTGCTGACTGGAAGTGTAACCAGGCGCAGGCGCTGGTCATGAAAGGGAGCCACAAAGTAAAGGGAAGTTTTCTCTTTGCTTTAGTTATTTGGCTCAGTGTGTCAATGCGAGGGCTTTGAGGTAACTGCTTAACCAAACAAGCGTCACTTATCATCAGTAACTTAGATGGGTAAACAAGAAATTTCATCAAACTATGATGCAGAAACCTGGTGTGCTTTTTCTCTATTTGCATTTGCCATTCACTTGAGTGCAGTGAGCACTCTTCAAGCCAAACTCTCAACACAAACACACAGGCTAAGCCAAAGGCTAAAATAAAAGTACTTGGGATAGGCCCACTTCTCGTTGCCTTAAGCATCATCAAGTCAATGCAATTTAAACCAAAACAAACTCTGTCGTGCCG
This sequence comes from Lordiphosa collinella, assembly GCA_018904265.1. Classification (NCBI taxonomy): domain Eukaryota; kingdom Metazoa; phylum Arthropoda; class Insecta; order Diptera; family Drosophilidae; genus Lordiphosa; species Lordiphosa collinella. The sequence goes on from JAEIFV010000463.1 coordinate 244,907, forward strand.
AGTGCCGACGCTCGTGCCCAGTTTTACTTTCATTCGTAATTGAGTGAAAACGATGCTCGAAGACGAGCACTCGGACGAAGCAGCTACGAGCCCAACGAGCACAAATATCCCCACCAGCACCAACGCGCTCGGACAAGGACATTTTGGTACTCGTGCCAGTTTTTGCCATTACCGCTGCTCAGTTTCGTATTCGTGTCGGAACGTGGCGCTACGGTGTACTCAAGGATACGCGCAACCAACGCCTGGCATCCTCAAAGCACCCACTGACTGACACTGTTGGCTGTCCCGTCGCGTCGTGGCCCTGCGAAAGTGTGCGTGTGCGTGGGCCGTTTGAGGCCGTTTAATTTTATTACCATTCCGCGATGCGTCATGGAAATTGCAAGCAAAAACACACAAAAAAACACAATAAATGAAAAATTAAATATTAATTGAGTTTCGCATGCGGAACACAGCGAGTGCAAGTGCGAGTGTTTGTTGTCGTTGCTTTGACGCTGATTGAAATGTTAAATAGATATTAAAAATTGATGTGCCAGAGGGAAAGCAAGCCAAGAGCCGCCCGGTTAAGTCGTCGCCGTCGCCGTCACCGTCTCCGTCGCCTTCGCTCCGGTCGTGCGTGTGGATGACTTTATTAAAATTTTAAGTCCAATCCCCACCCAGCCCGCCCCGCCGGTTGCCAGCGAAAGTATAACGCGCGTGTTCAACCTGCCGTTTTTACACATTGTTTGTGAACTTTCATAAGCATTCTCGCCTTGTCGGTGGCTCGATTATTGCTGTTGCTGTTGTTGTGTGAAACGCGTCCTGCGATTTAATTAAATATTTTCTCTGCTGCATATGACAAATCCGCCAATTTGCAGGCGAATTTTAATTAATCATACGCCACGTAAACTGCCTGGTAATCTTGAATGTTTGTCGAGCCACTTGCAGTGTAATCACAATTTAATGAACTTCGCATGTAAGTTGCATAAATATTCATAGGCTTATTTTTAATTTAACGTAATGCCAGGGAATCGCATTTAATTGCAATTTAAGTTGCCTTCAAATGGAGCAATCAGGCTTAACCCACATGTGTCTGGTGCCACCACCTCAAGCAGTTCCATTGCCAGAAGTACTCAACGAGTCTTGGGTTATTTTGCTGCTGTTGCTTTACGCTCTGCCTGTCAGTTGTGTGTCAAAAGTTATTTTGGCATTCAAATAGTCGGGCTAAAGTGTGCCAAAAGGGTTGTTAGATATGCAAGGAAGGAGAAGTGAGCTGAAAGTAATGGTTGAGGTTGAAATAGTTGCGGGTAAGAATTTTACTTACTAACTTACTTTATTGCTTTGAGGTTGGCCTCTCTGTGAATATTTTCGATTTGGAAAAAAAAATAATAGAAATATTTATTGGGATCGACTCTAGGTTGAGACCTTTTTTTAAACGGTTTCCATAATTTAGACTATGCTGTACAACTTTTTGGGCAATTTTAAGGTCATATTGTCAGTCAGCTTATTGTTGATTCTGGCAGTATTCTACACTCTGTGAAATGTAGAAAAAATAACTGGAGTACAAAGGATTTTAAGAATTTTGAGCTTGAAATCGAGACTTTCTCTCCTTAGTTTTTACATATGTAGGAGGCAAGTTACTGAATGGAGAGATGCAGAAATTGGGAAAACCCAATTTATTTCTAAGTCAAGAAGTTTTATTTGGACTAAAAAGTCTAATTTTCTACGCTCTTTTGACATTTTCCATGACTGAATGATGCAAGTTCGAAATTGTCTACTTTTTTAATTAAACAAAAGTAAATGAAGCGGTCTGAAAATTGGCTTAAATTCTATATAAATTGTGGATTCAAGACAACAGATATTAATAAGAAAACAATTGAAATGAATTGAAGATTTTTCTGTAAAAATTAAACCCGTTTTACCGTTTGAGCTTGGATATTTTCAGCTGGATTGGAAGTTTAAAATTAAAACTTGATCAACTTAACTTTCAACAAATGTGGATTTGAGTAAAGTTTTTTTTAACATGTATGAAACTCCACGCCAGACAATACAGACGTGTAAAATTATTGTCCCTGATGATGGTTTCCGATGTTGCAACCGAAATATATTGGATTATGTAACACATACTTCTGTGTTTGTATTTGATCATACTTTTTTTTACATTTGAATAAAGTTTCTTTACATAGCCAAATCTTTTGATTTATTTATTCTGACTCATATTAGCCATTATCGCAATAGTATTTTCAAACAATTCGTCAAACATCTTGGAGTGTTGTCCAATGATCAGAGATTAAAACCAAAACTTTTTTCAGTATCGGTAAGGGTCTTCATCTCAGCCACTAGCTATTTTTAGGTTCCGTTTATATTAAGGATCACGGTTTTAGGTTACACCCAGAGATATAAAGAACGAATCGGCGAGAACGAATACTTCTTGGTTTCAGTGTTTTTTCTTCTTGGTTTTTAAGAAGAACCTTCTTGAATTCGAGAACACAACCGTTCTCGACGTCAAGGTGGCTTGCGAGGGAAGTGCGGGGAGCCAAAAAACGGAGAGCACAAGAAACAAATGAGAACAATTCTCTTCCTCGCTCTCTGTATTGGCTGGCACTGGCACCGTCAATTTATAATACGACTTTGACGCGACGGTGCCGTTGGCTGAGCGATGCGGTGTCCGCAAGGTGCTGCATTAGGACTCACTGTACGGTGTGCTGAGCCTCCTAGGGAGGCTCCGAAAAGTGTCCCAAAGGAGCATATCCGCGGGAGAAAAGGGCCTTTTCAATATATATGAGAAAAGTTCGCCCTAGAGACTCCTTAAAGTGAGTGATTTCGGAGTACTAGAATGTTCATTCAGATAACCGCAAAGACTCCTTAAATCATTCAAAGATAACATTGAAGGAGTGTTTCGGAATTGGTTTCGTGCTCCGATAATGCTACCAAGAGTAGTCCCTACGGTTTTTCAAAATGCGCTTTTTTTTTATTTATAATTAATAATTACTATATTTTTTCATTTTTTGTTATAATTGAACAAAAAGTATGAAACTGAAATGGAGAAAAAAATAAATTAAAACTAATTTTTGTGCTTTTGTAAAGACGTTCCTTTGAGGTTTGGGACCACTTAGCGCCCGCTCGATTAAACTCTTTGTCAGAGCCAAGAAATTTTCTGTTAAATGCACCTGAAAAATACCAATATTGCTGAAACATATTTGTCATGCGTTACTGTTTACCTCTAAATGCATTCGTATAACAGCTTTTTTCTTCGGTGTCCCTTTACAGGAATATTGAGAAGCGACGTTGTCATTAAGCGAATAAACTTGAATGGATCACTTCCTTTTGCTTGAAAATGTCATCTTCCTAAAAAAGTTAGTTTTTTTTTTTTAATTTTCTTCATGTTATCTTCGAGCTTCTCAAACTCTTCCACAGAATTGAAGGGACTTTTTAAAATTGGGTTTCTTTCATGGGTTTTATTAACTTTTGAGTCATTTTCAACTCTGTCTGTTTGCGAGAATGCATTTTCTTGTGTTCTATTTTGATCTTTCCAATTCTTGTAACTAGTTAATTCTGAAAAAAATCGTGTTTGTAAGCAATAATTTCCCTTAAAATAACTTTTATTACAAAACGAAGTATATTTCCACAGTATTTCTTAAAACTTTTTGGTGTGTATCTGTAAAAGGGACGCTTTAGATTTTTAAATTTAATTAACACCATTACTTATCTTACCAGTGTGTTCATATCTGATCTACGCGCGATTGGGTTCCATGTTTTCCATGTTTTCATTGTCATTTTAAAAACATACAATTTTAAGTAATTGATTATTTGATATAAAAAAATGTTACTCCTACCATTGAGTTCAAATGTAGTGCTTAATGAGTTCGAAGGCATCTTCTCCATGTCACTTGCATCCAGAAATATATCCGTGAAATTGCTCAGGTTGTTGTGGAGTGGTAAATCTTTTCTAGAAGTCTATGTTCTAGATCAGGTTTTTTCTTTTTCACGAATTCAATCCACTTGGCATTGGGCAATCGTTTTCAGCTGCTTAAGCAATTCCGATTTTCGGATGTGCTGCTTGGGGAGTCTCTTTTGACTCCTCCGGCAACGCTCCTACGAGGTGCTGCTTTGGGAGTTCTTTTTCCCTTCTGCTTTGGAGCGCTTTGGCTGCCTGGAAATGTACCTTTCCTGTATCTCATCGAATTTCCCAAAGAATACTGACTATTTTCGAACTAATTTCTTTAGTGAATTGAATTAAATGCCAACTGCATGTCACCGTATCTTTAATTCGCTATAAAACAATTAATAATTGCAATACAATTTTTTTTTCATTCATCATTTTCATTATTCTCATTCCAACATTACTATGCTAGAAAGGAAGATGAACAATCAATAGAATTTAACAAATTTTTTAACAATATTAATTATTGTAAACAAAGGCCGGGTGGCTCAGCAGCTAGTGTGCCCGACCGCTGGGCAAGAGGTCGTGGGTTGCCTCGGAACATCTAATAAAAAGCTTTTTCTTTGAATAAACCTTACACCCGGTCACCTCTCTCTGCTGTTGGCGCCAGCTTTGTAGTAATTAACCATGGATTTGGCGTAAAACTGTAAGTCCCTTTCTCTTGTGTGAAAATTAGAAGCGCACAAACCAAGAGATTGAGTGAAGCTTGGCTTTGGCCCTTCGGGGCTGTGTAAACGCTCCAAAATACAGCGTACTGAGAGCCACTCTCTCAATTTACAAATGTCAAATTACAACTGAGCAGAGCACACAGTAAGTGTGGGCCTGTTGCTGTGGTTGTTTGAAACAAAAACAATGCGTTGCTTTGCTCACATATCTGTGTGAAGCGTATGTGTATTGGTACAACTCTTAGTTCGCTATTATACAATAAATAATTGCAATTAATATTTTTTCTTGCAATGTCGTGGTCTAAATCCTCATAAGAACATAAGGTATATATATTGGGTTCATTGAATTTGTTTTACTATGCTAAAACCCAGCCAGCACTTCATAAAATTTTTGATCATATTCGAGTCTTTATCGACTCCTCTTACTGATTAAAATAGTCACAAGTGCGCTCGTTTTCCGATCCGAAATGACTCTTTCGTCGGGAGAAAATGGTACCCTAGCCGCGACTCCTCTGAATGAGTCGTTTATGAGTCTTCCGAAAAAGTCTTTTATGACTCTCCTAAAGGAGTCATTTATGACTCGACCTTCCGAATCATTTTCGAGTCGTATTACCTATCAGTTTCGACTCAGTTTAGAGGCGTTTTTCAAATTTTTGCTTTCAATAAAATTATTAATATTTAATTAAAGAAGTAATACATATATATTTATATTTACAGATTTTAATTTAATGTATTAATATGAACAAAAGTATTTTAATTAATTTCAAGAATACTTATAAATATAACAGTTTCAGTTCTTATTATTAGAAAACTAAGTAGGTAAACTGGAAAATAAAATGTTTTTAACTTATTCAATGCGTTTTCTCTTTGTCAGCCTATCTTTGGCGTGCACATTTTGGTTGATTTAGTAACATCAGCTCTTGCACATTTTTATTAGTACTAATTGGAACTTTTTTTGTAAACAATTTGTTTGCCTCCTTTTTTGCCAATCGTCTCAATTGCTTAGCTGACATCTTATTAAATTATTATTTTGATTGCCTGAGTTCAAAATGTATAAACTTTAATTTAAATATATTTTTTATTCAAAATTGAACGCTTGCCTGACCTTCGCTTCACTTTGCAACTATAATAATGAAGAAAAAATTCAGAATTTGACTTGAACTCAGATAAGAAAGCACCGTTAGTAAAAGAAGAAAGACAACATAGTTAGACCAAATACAATCATTATTCAATCACCCGCGCGATCAATTTTCGATTGCTTTACGTTTTGTTAGTCTTATTTCAATGAATCTCATTTTAAGCATATGCACGAGTCATTTTCGAGTCTTCTTTTAATCACCACTCTCTTTTTAATCAGCAAGGCGACTCGAAAAAGACTCCTCAAAGTGATTTTTGTGAAAACGATCTTCCAAATGCTGGCTGGGAAAGGGGGCCAAACAATCGTATGAAAATATTTTAGTTTATATATATATATTCTTGTTATCGATTTTGAACCAAAATTTACCAACGCTTGGTGTTTGAAATTTTTTAGGTTTGAGGATTTTGGGTGAAGCTATTAGTATGAACCTTGGTTCGGCTTAAGATGAATCAAATTTGACTTACCAAATATTATTCCGAATTTCGTTGTATATGATTTAAAAGGATCATAGGCTGATTTAAATTACTTTTTATTTTGTAGAGGAAATGACGGTTATCATAAGCCACATTAGGAAGACGCAAAGTTCAACAAAATTTGCCCAAAAACAAAGCATGAAATAAGATCAATTATCGCTTTATTTTTTCGAAACATTTAAGTGATCACCCACATTTCGGTTTCGCATGAGGTGTAGAATATTTATGTTCAACAAAAAAAAAAAAAAAGTGAAAACGGCTAGCTTGTACCTAAGCTCCATT